>PVKA01011487.1:0-60726 GCA_004027165.1 Ctenomys sociabilis
CACACACACACACACACACACACACACACACACACACACACACACACACACAAGATTTTATGATAATCCTAGTCAGAATAGAATGCAACAATCAATACATACTGACAAAAAAATATGGGGGAGTTTAAGAAAGAGAAGGAAGCCCTTCCACAATTTTGATTAGAATGTACACCAAGACAGCCACTATGGAAATTATTATGGAGATCCCTCGAGAACTGCAAATAAGTTTCAGCTATATAAGTCTTTGATTTATTACCCAAAGTGTTACAGTTAGTACAGTACCCTGTAGTTACCTGAATACTCTGTTTATCATGGTACCATTCATAATAGCTAAATTATAGAAACAGACTAGGTGCCCATCAGCAGATGAATAAAGGAATCATGGCATGTATACACAGTGAAGTGCTGCTCAGCTATAAAGAGCAGCAAAATCATGTCATTTGCCTAAAATGCGTGAAACAGTAGTCCCTTAAGTTAAATGAAATAAAGCAGACTCAGAAAGTCAAATGTTGCATGTTTTCTCTCATGTGAAACATCTAAAAAAAGAAAACGATGACGTGAAAGTGAAAAGGAGACCATTAGAAAAGAGAAGAGGTTTGGGGGAGGGGTGAAAAAAGGGGAAGGGGCTGAGGAGAATAAGGGTCTAGGTAGTTAAATGCATGTGTGAACATGGAAAAATGAAACCTGTCATTTATAACTACATACACTAGTAGAACAAAAGAAAAGGTAAAATGAAAGCTGCATTGGTATTCAGGATACCCAGATTGTATTCATGGGAGGAGTCGGATAGCTCATTGAGCAAGGGAACCCTTGGCAAAATCCTGATCCCCATGCACAATACCCATTCTGCACAGAAACAAAGAAAGGCTCAGAAGCCTGTACTTTGTACAGTGTGATGCAAGAGGCTCACGGACAAGAAGTGTGAAGTCCAGAGGCTTTGAGTTCTTGGAAAGGGGAGACATTTTTGTTTATGACATTGCTCTATGGTACTGCGGGCCAAACTTGGCTTCACACATGCTAGGCAGGCTTTCTACTGTGGAGGTACCTTCCTGGCCCTTTCAAAAATGTTCATTTATTTATTTATCTATACTTTCTTTTTTCCTCATTATGGAAATTCTACTTACATGGCATTTCATATTTTTTGCAAAAGAAAATGCTTTGGAGAAGCAAATCTATGGCATTTGCCTGCTAAGCACCCATGGATGCCACTGGAGGGTCATGCCTCACCACAGAGGCTACACCCTTTTCTGTGACAGGGTCTTACTCAGTTGCCCAGGTTGACCTTGAACTTGCAATTCTCCTGCCTCATGCTCCGAAATAGCTATGATTACAGGCATGTACCACTGCACCCTGCTTGTTTTTAATTCAATGATGAATTTATTCTAAGTTGACTCTATAACACTGAAAATAGCTTATTGATTTTTAAATTTTAAAAGAATAATCTCAAGACTATGGATAGCAAAAATGTGTGGCTAAGTTTAGGTTACTGCTATTAGGATTTATAAACTTGAATATTTTTAGACTTTGTTCTTCCAGATTCAAATCCAGAATGGGGTCTCTGAATGACATTCCCATTATCATGTGTCTATTCTCTAGTAGTGGGTCCTCTCCAGGGTGTATCCAATTGGTGAGGCATGACCCTCCCGTCACATTCGTGGATGCTTAGCAAGCAAAAACCACAGATGTGCTTCTCCAAAGCATTTTCTTGTGCAAAAATATAAAGTGTCATGTATGTAGCATTTCCATTCTACTATGCATAATAAATCTAGAGCTTCTCACTAAGATTCATGAACACTGAGATACCTCAGTGGTCTAAGTGCCTGCTTAGCAAGTGCAAGGACCCAGGTTCCATCCCGGGTACTTCAATTTGTGCCAGCCCCACACCAAGCTAGCCATGGAGACTGGGTGTGGTGGCACACACCTGTAATCCCACCACTGGATAGGCTAAGTGAGGAGGATCACCATGAGTTTCAGCTGCATGGAAAGACCCTGTACCAAGTAAATAATTAGAAACATACACAAAAAGTTTCATGAACCCAACACTGTGATCTTTGTGGCTTTTAAAACATTAATCAGCCCAGGCATCTGCCAAAGATGGTGGACAGGCATGTCCTTGTGCTGGATGGCTGAGGCCATCTCCTGGGCTACCTGGCACCCATTGTGGCCAAGTAGGTACTGCTAGGCTGCAAGGTGGTAGTTGTACACTGCAAGGGTATCAATATTTCTGGAAATTTCTACCGAAAAAAGTTGAAGTACTTGGCCTTCCTCCACGAGCAGGTGAACACCAACCCGTCCTGCGGCCCCTACCACTTTTGGGCCCCCAGCTGCATCATCTGGCGGACTGTGTGAGGGATGCTGCCCCACAAGACCAAGCAGGGCCAGGCTGCCCTGCACCGCCTCCAGCTGTTTGATGGAATCCCACCACCCTATGACAAGAAAAAGCAGATGGTGGTTCCTGCTATCCTCAAGGTTGTGTGCCTGTAGCCAATGAGAAAGATTGCCTAGCTGGGCTGCCTGGCTCGTGAAGTTGGTTGGAAGCACCAGGAGGTAACGTCTACCCTAGAGGAGAAGAGGAAGGAGAAGGCCAAGATCCATTACAGGAAGAAGCAGCAAATCATGAGACTAGGGAAACAGGCTAAGAACATGGAGAAGAAAATCAGCACATTCACAGAAGTAATAGTGTGTAGACAAGATATCAAGTCTGCATCTTGTACTATGAATAACAAAACGCAGTGTGTTAATTATTGTAACTGTCCCAATAACCTATTTTGAAACTGTCTCGCTGCTACTTCTTTCTCAATAAAATTATATATACATATATATATATATATATATATATATATATATATAGAGAGAGAGAGAGAGAGAGAGAGAGGCAGAGAGACAGAGACAGAGAGACAGAGAGACAGAGAGAATAAAAAAATAACAGAGATCCTTGAGACCCATGGACTTCTGGTCTTAGCCCAATAATGACTGCTTCTACCTCAAAAAAAATTAATCAGAACTTTGTTCTTGCATCTAATTAATGTTATCTATAGGATTGTGGAGGATTCAAAGACTCATTCTGTTTCAGATAATAGTACTCTAAGTTGAAACAGGTCGTGTGCTCATTTTGAAACCCAGAAAAAGACAAGCGGTCTCCCAGAGTTGCTCACAAAGCTTTTAAAAATATGGAGCTCAGTTTTGCTCAAATTAGTGTGGGATTAGGCAGAGGATCTCTAACATTTTCATGACTCAGAGGCTCTATCATCAGACCTGAGCAAAACAGGAGGTAGGAAAACGAGAGGCGGGGCTGATGAGGCAGCCCCTTTAGGAGATCATGTTATTTTCATATTAGGACAGTGAACGAAAGCAATGGGAATGAAGAAAAAGGTGTGGAGTCAAGAGATATTTTGGAAGTTGAATTTATATGATTTTACGTTGTGAATGATTTGGAGGTAAGACTCTGAAATGACTGTAGTGATAGTAATAACTGTTTGCTTTTCAAATCATCTTGTCTTGAAACCATAAAACCTCTCTGAGGGTAAGTGATATTATTGCAGCCCTGCGAGTACAGAAAGAGGACCTTCACGTGCTTGTGATACAGCTGAGAGGAAAAACAAATCCTGTCTCTGTGCCGACTTCTCAGCTTGTTTCATATTGTGACACAGCACATGTGGCATCTCATTTTTCTGCATTTTTCTTAACGATGGGTTTTCAAGGCATTTCAGGTACCCTGTTATCTTAAAAATCATGGAACATATGTTCATCCATCTGCCTAAGCCTTCCTCCCCTTTTATCACGTTCATTTTGGAATGGGTGTCAACCATAGCATGTTTTGAATGAAGAAAATGGACAACATATCACAAAAATCAGAGCCTTTTCAAAACCTACTTGAAAATGCTGCTCCTTTTATATCATTTTGTCATATTTTGTTCCTTCTGATGGTAGTTAAGATGATGACAATTTTCATGGAAAATGTTTGTTAGGGAATAAACCAATCATGGTTTCTTTTACCACATCCACTGTGTGGAGGCTGTACAACTGTCAAAGGACAGATGGTAGAAACCATGCCTGCTGCACTGAAAACATGAGGTTTCTTAGCAGCATTTGTTAAATTAAATTAAATTAAATTCGGCTGGTTCCACAGATTTTTAAGCTGATGTTTTGAAGAAATAAACTCTTTTAAAAGAAAAACTTAATTCATTTCCATTTTATTTGCGTAGTTGATGTTCAATTTTCCAACCATCTCTCTTATCATGTCAATAATAATATCCAGGAGAACCCAAGAAAATCTGTGAAAAACGAATTGATTAGATAGAGTTGGGATTAGGTTCAGCTCTAAGTACACACTATTTAACACTTACTGGTGACATTTACAAGTTGCCTGATTTCCTGTCACTGGAAGGCACACCCAGAAAAATCCAGCTGCTGAGGTTATGTTGCTTGGTGGAGAGATTTAGTGGATTGGACTGGAGGGAACAGGATCTGGCTTACCTAAGCTTAGCGATCTCGCCAGCCCAGTTCCCTGAGTCCTGTTCACAAACTCATACTAGGTGATGATGCTAGTTCCTTCAGCTCAACCTGGGTTGACTCCACCCCCTAATATCATCACCCTCCACCCCCATGAACCTATGACTCAGGCTTGCAAAGAGAAAAGTCCAATTCTGTTCTGTTCCCATGAAGACCAATTCAGGAGATAGGTGCTATCCAGTTCAGGCTTGTAATAGTTTAGAAAAGGAAATTCTTTCTGCTGCCCTGGTTCTGTCAGCAGAATGTAAATCTAGGGCTACTTTTGCCTCTATTACCACCAGAGGTTGTTTATTCTTTTAAAGGAACATAAAGAGATAGTCTTCTAAGAAATAGTGATAATTAAAAGTGGTTTAAAATATTCAGTCTTTTTAGTAATCAGATAAATACAAATTAAAGTAATATGTATGATTTACTTTTTAAATTGGAAAATGATGGATTAATTGAATAAATAGTTGAACCTTAGGTATTGGAGAGGATGCTTGGAAATACTCAAGTTTTTAGGAGTAGAATTTTCTATTACATTTAAGAGAGCAATTTGGAAATATTTACTAATACTCTTTTTTTTAATTTTTCAGTGCTGAAGATTTAACTCAGGGTCTCACACATGCAGGGCAAGTGCTCTGTCAGTGACTCACATCCCTAGCCACCTGATGCTCTATGAGTTTCAAGTTCTTTGTCCCTATAATTGGACATCCAGTCTAAGAAAGTGTAGCAAAAAATGTGCCCCCACATCCCTGCCATCAATATACTTCAGTTTCTGTTACTCAGGTGACCTCCAGGTTACTTCAGTTTGTGATGCTTCTGTTTCTCAGAAATGGCTGTTCACTATGATGCACATTCCCCCAGTGACAAGCCACCCGGCCCCTGTACTTCCAGTTTGCTACCCCATGAAAACCTCCTTCCTTGAGTACTGGAGCTATTGTGGAGATGGAGCCCTATCAGTGCCCATTGACATAAGTCAATCTGCTTCCAAATCCTGGGTGATAATTCAGTGTTTCTATCTGCTGCTGTATCTAGTGCATTGCTGGGCAGGCTGATTATGCTGACCGCTGGTCAGTGGTTATGCAGATTGAGCAAGGATCCTCCAGGTCCCAGTGGGAAGGTGTATCATCAAGATTTCTTGACTCCCTGCATAAGTCAGAGGAGGATTCCAAGCCTGCTGTTTAAGTGGCTCACACTGAACCTAAAAGGCAGGAGGACTCAGTCTATTGAATGCAGTAAGACCCTCTCAGGGCACCAGTATCAGCTCAGTTTGATCAGAAGTAGAGCTTGCTCACCTCTTGTTAGTTAGGACTCCCTGTGGTTTGGGGAAGAATTATTTAACATCTCAGTGCTTATTGAATGACTGTGTGAATGTTTGTAATAGGTGGTGAAATCAATAGGCTCAGGGGATCCTCTCCAAACTATGGATTTTGATTGGTTGCTAACCTGTAGTTCTGTGGAGGTATCTAGAGAGAACAAGACAATCTACTGATGCTTCTCCATGTTCCAGATGGTCCCAATGTGACTGAGAGGCAAGCAGGCATTTGGGCATCTGAACGGTCTCTCCCTGAAGGGCACCCACCTTCTGTCAGATTTGCCATCATTTAAGGGTACAATGCACATATGTAGTAAGTCAGTAATGGTAATTAATCAGTCCAACCCCATAGTCCCTGACTGCAGGCCCAAGAATTTTATTTTTGTATTTTAGGGAAGGGTCTACAGGGTGTTAGGGTCTCACTACTAGATTGGACTCATAGTGATCCGCTTGTTTACAGCCTCTCAAGAGAAGGGATTGCAGGCACATGCCACCACACCCATTCTCAATTGCCTTCTCAGCGTGCCCCAGGAGCAGGGCTGGCATGGCAGGCCTGGAGATCGAACCCCTGGCCCCTGAACCTGCTTGCAGGCACTTTAATTAGCTGAGCTATTTGGCTGGCCCCAGGCCCAAGAATTTTAAAATGGGCTTTTCTAGTGATTATGGAGATAAAGCTAAACCAAACTTCTACTCCCTGAGAACTCCATCTCAGCAGATGAATCACCCCTTGTCAGCACGGCAGTTGCTGCCAACACCTTGTTTTAACCTACTGCCAACTCATCTACTTCTGGCCAACTGAACTGATTCTGGTTCAGTCATCACTGTTTGCTGTCAGCTATGGAGAACCCCCCTGGAGTTTTCTGCTTCACAGATAACCTCCCATGTCTATCCTAGTTAGAGGATGCCCACCCAAGAGGACTACCAATTGTTCTGACTCTGCTCAACATAGAACCACGGCTGCATTTTGACTGAGAGAAAAAACTGATTAATGAGAGAGGAACTTTCATGCATTGTCAGCCCTACCCAACGGGTTGCCATGGCCTTTCCCAAAGTTCACCTCACATTCTTTTGCTAGCACAGAATCTAGCAAAAAGAAACAAAGCAACACAGGTGAACATTCCTCAAAGGCATTGAAGAGGGGAACAAAAGCCCACCAATACGTCAAAATCACTGTTGTTACCGAAAAGCCTGATAAAGTCCCTTCAGACTCTGATGAGATCGTCTACGAAGCCCACAGAGTCTATATCCCTTTGACCATAAGGCTTCTGAAAATGCACAGGTGATAAATACAATCTTCATTGCACAAAAAGCACCTGATACCTGCAAGAAAATCCAGCCTGATAGATGGCCATGCTCTCTAGCTGAAGGTCAATATGAAAGTTATAAGGGTTATGAACACTAAAAATAAATGCTCATTCAGACTAAAAAATAAGGACTCTCAAGAGCTTCAACCTGGATCAGATGACAACCCTTTCACCATTCTGATGGGCTCAGGCTAGGCCAGAGCAGGCTCCCTTCTTCAGCTGAGTCACTGGGAACCCATCATTCATGTCCATTTTGGGGGCCAACCTATGACAGCCAACCTATTGACTCCCTGTCACAAAAGTGCCAGCACTAGGGAATCTGGGACTCTTGCTTCTCACACCTTCTCCTAAGCACAAACTTGCAGCCTGGGAGTTCTTACCAAACATGAATTCTTGTATATGCAAGAATGCCCCTTAGCACTTCTACCAAGGTTCCGAGACAAGATGAAAAGGCCAATTCACTTGGAGTCAATTGCCACAAAATCTTAAAAATTCTCTCTCTATGTTGGGGAGGCTGTAGCAACAGGGCCAGCCATCCTGCTGGCCATCATGCTCCTCCAAGAAAAGTATGCCCTTTCCCTGAGTCGACCATCAACCACTTGCTTCTGATTGTGCTGAGGCAAACCCCACCTGCGTCCAACAGTGTACCATGTCACAGTGACCTCAGTTAAGACACATCCGACAGAAATGCCTCTTCTGCCTGTAAGAAACCCAGTGCAGAATATTAGTAGTTAAGGAGCTCCCAACTGTCAGTACCTCCAGAGTTGCCCTTCATCTGCTGTACCAAACCCCAGTCTTCTGCCACCTACAGTCTGTTAGGACACCTGCCTGAATCTAATGAATGCCTTCTTCAGCTTTCGTTAGCCCCTGTCAGCCAGCCCTCTTGCCGTTAAATGGAAAGACTCCAGTTCTCAAGCCAAAAGTCAACTGACCTGGATTCAGCTTCTCAGTGATTCAAAAACATATTCACCCTCTTTGGGGAAGCCCCTGCAGCTGACCTCAGTTTCTTGACACTGATCTGATTAATGGCACCAAGCTGCCTGCTGGGAAGGCACAAAAGCTCTGTTGCAACATCTTGCTGTAAGGTATCTTGGGAAAATGCATGAATATGCAAACAATAAGTTAGATGTCTGAGATTTGTCTTACCAAGAAGGAAAGAAGACATCTGCAGTATCCTAGTCCTAACCACAAGGAAAACAACTCTGCAAATTCCTTGGAGCTGCTGGTTTCTAGAAAATCAGGACCCCCAAGTACACAGAAAAAAAAGGCCCCTATATGGCACCTTGTCTGAAAAAGACTGACACTGTTTGACTGGAACCCAGAATAGTGAAAGCCTTCAATGATGTTTAAAAGGCCTTCTCTACAGCGCTAACCTTGGGAATTCCAGGTGTAAGCAGAATTCACCTTGTTTGTTGATAAATGATGAGATATGGCTTCAAAGATGCTTATGCAGACTGTAATCTCTGAGCATCTGGTGGCCTACTTGTGCAAATCCTAGGATCCAGTCACTAAGAACTACTCCTTCTTGCCTCTGTGCTCAAATAGCAACTGTCCTTCTGATCAAGAAAGCTGATGAGCTCATGTTAGGCCAAGACCTTACTATTCAGGTGCCACATGCTATATTGGACATCCTGAATAACCATGGGCATTTCTGACTCTCCAACAACTGGATCACCAAGTACCAAGGACTCTTACACAAAAATTCTCACTTGACTTTTGTGGCAATAAAACCACTCAATGCTATTATGGCTTTGCCCACCAAGCAGAGCCTACCTGACCATGACTGCCTGGCACTGGTTGCTGAACTGTTTGCTAGCTCACAAGATTTAAAAATAACCCCCCCAACAGATGCTAAGCACCCTGCTTAAGGATGGAAGTAGCTCTGTTAGGAATGGAGTCTAATAGACTGTGGTCACTGTGGACAAAATTATCTTGGCTGAGACTCTCCTACATGGATGGTCTGCACAGCAAATTGAATTATGGGTTCTCACACAGCTCTGTAATTGGTCTGAAAGCAAAAAGGAGTACTGCTTCCTGCTGCTGGCTGGAAATCTGCCAAAATAATGAAACATCCTAAGCCACAAAGGAAAAGGCTGTCCTATGCCCAGCCAGCATCTCCTCTGGCATCTGTCTGCCAACGATGCCAAACCTGTGCTCAGAATAATCCAGTCTGGAATCCTCAGCCCCCTCCAAGAATCTAATCAACTGAAATGTCACCCTTTGGAATTTCAAAGCAAAGCCTTCTGAGAGCAAAAGGTATCTATTGGTGCTTATATGCACTTACTCAAACAGGCCCCAGACCTTCCCTACCCATATTCAGAAGACAATAGAAGTTTGTAAGTCCCTGCTGTGAGAAATCTCCCCGAGACATGTTAAAAACATGATATCCTTGACCATTGGCAGCAACCATGGGCCTGTGTAGGTAGCAGAGATAAGTCAAAACTGGCAGAATTATACAGCATATAGGCCACAAAGCTCTAAAAGAGTTAAAAAATTAAAAGCATAACCTACAGCATCAGCTTATAACCAGCTCCATAAAAATTTAGTTAAAAGAGCAGCTATATACCTGTAGACAGCTCTGCATGTACATATAATCCACGCACATGTTCACTACACCTGGGTTACTATAAAGTTTCATAAATCCATCCTTAGATGCATCATTCCAGAGTTAAAAGAGCCCATCCAGTTGAGAGCTAGAGGATTTACCTGTACTAGACAGGCCCTGGGAAGCTCAAAAGCACACCCAACGCCCTGTTCTGGTCATTTCAGATGCTGACCAGTCCACACACATGTGAAGCTTGAGACCACTGTTCACAAGATTGCTCCTCAACTCAATGCATTATTTCCATTGATTTTTGTGCCTTTTCAGGATGCTTATTCCAGTCCTAGCTTCCATTTCAGCTTATGTATATATTTGATGTTGATTTTTGCTCCCTGCTTTTCTGCTAGGTGTGGATTTTGACTTAGCTTTATGGATAGTTGCCCCGAGAGAATAGAAAATAATCAATAATACCCTTTCATTGTTCTACAGTTGACCAATATTTAGTGAGCACCTTAGGTACACTGGATACTCTCCTAAATCAGATTTTCTTCACTTACTTGCCAGAGTAAAAGTAAATCATGGCCCAAAAGGAGGAAACACATTTCTCTCCAATAGAAGAATGGTGCTCCTGTGCTAATAAGGGAAACAAATGATACACTTCTGATTAAAAAAAAAAAAAAATCCCTACCAATCTTGAGGCCCTTGGCTAATGTCCAGCATAGGACCAGCAATAACCCTAGTGCTGTTTCTTCTACTTGGGCCTTACATAATTCACTGGCTTCATCAGTTCATCTTAAATATCAGTATAACATGCCCAGCACATTTGCCAAAAAACTAAGAGGGAAGAAACGTAGCAGAAAATTCTTCCCCGCCCAGCCAGTATTTCAGTGTCTGCTAGCTGCCTGGGTAATCTTGACTTTGCTTCAGTGCCTGTTGCAGTTCCTGTTGCTTCTATTTCTCAGAAATAGCTGGTCACTATGATGCAAATTGTCCGAAGCAATCCCCAAATGGCAAGCCACCCCACCTCTGCACTTCTGATTTGCTACTCTATTATAAAAACCTCCCTTGCTGGACCATTAGACTTGATATTTTGCTAATGAATCCATATCAGTGCCCAGTGATGTAAATTAATCTGCTGCCAAATCCTGGGTGATGTTTTGATGTTTCTGTTTGCTGCTGCGGAAGTACTCCTAAGTATGAAAGAGACTGAGAGTACAAAATTACAATTAATATCCAAGGTAAGAAAATATGAAGTAAATTATAATGGACATATTCAAAAGTCTATTTTAAGACTAAGTAAATAACACAGAGTACTTGGCCCAGCCAAATAGCTCAGCGGATTAAAGTGCCTGCAAGTAGGCCTAGGGGCCAGTGGTTCGATTCCTGGGTCAGCCATGCTGGCTCCGCCCACAGGGTGAGTAAAGACGACAATTGAGACTGGGTGTGGTGGCACATACCTGTAATCCTAGCTCTTGGGAGGCTGTAAACAGGTGGATCACTAAGAGTCGGATCTAGTAGTGAGACCCTGAACACCCTTCCCTAAAATTAAACAAAACAAAACAAAAACCAGAACACAAAATAGGTATATAGTCCCTTGACTTTATCTATCTTGTAAATAGTCTTTTTTTCTTGTTTCTTGTAGCAGAACCATCCATTCAGTAGAAAAGTATAAAAACAAGGTATATAAAATAAAGCCATATTAATATGCTGAGCTGTAAATGGGTCTAAGTCAACAACTTCTGTGGATAACCCACTACTATTATGGACTGCTGGACTATGTTAGAGTACTTTGCTTCATTCAAGCACCTATAACAATTGAATGCCAATAGAATACCCATCTTTGACAGGACTAAACAAAAAAAAAAAGGGATACAAAGGAAGGACCATTCTGTATTTGTACATACAGAACAGTTAGGATAAATATGAAGCTACTTACATGTAATTCCATGAGAAGAAAGATTTTCATTAATAGTGTTTGGATAGGATATCTTGTCTGCTTCTTATATAATGGATAACCACTAGGAAGATAACAATGTAAAAAGTATTAATTATTGAAACTGTGCTATAAATCAGCTTTTAAAAAAGATGGATGTACAGCTACATTCTCTTAATTCAATGAATAGAGACATCTGCTCTAATAGTGTTTATAAATAGAATATCATGTCTGCACCATGTACAACAAATAACAGCTAAGAAAATAATATGCAATGTATTAATTATTGGATCTGTTTTACTAATTTGATTTGAAATTGTCTCATTGCTGTTTGTTCTTCAATAAAATTATGGAAAAATTTAAAAAAAGTAAATAGTCTGTTACCTTTTGTCTTTGTTTTCTTCAAAATACATTGAGCAAAATCTCTGTTTCATGCATTAGTGCCTTTTCCAGAGGCTTCAAGAACTATTTTACTGTCTCAGCTCTGGGGGCCAGCTGGGATGTACTAGACTGAGGAATGTCAGGCTCTGCTCTCCCAGGCAGAGTCCGTTGTACTGCAGGTGCTGCTTATTCTTCTAGAATCTCTCTTTATGCCATTTATTTGTGTCTCATGTTTTGGCTCAGAATGGTTGAGAAAAGGGTACAAACTTTGGTGGAACAACAACTTCCAAGTATCAGATACTAAAATTTAGGTTTACTGGAGGCTTGAAGGATCTTCAAGGAAAAGGAAAGGGAGAAAACTAAAGAGGAGCAGAGATTTTAAAATTATATAAGCACAATTGCAAGTCAGGGAGCATTTTAGCTTTTCAGTACAGAAGATGCAACTTCACACATGCTAGGCAAACACTATCGCACCGAACACACCCTCCCTCTGCCCCAGGAAACTTTGTAAAGACAAATTGGTTTGCTTTCTACTTGTGTGATTGACTACATAATTTTAGGGTCCAGGGCAAAATTAAAATGTGGAGCCCTTGTCTAAAAATTAAGAGGAAGCTATAGTTATAGGTATATGGATTTTCTGCTTTCTTCCAAGAAGTCTTCTGACCATGTCCCAGTATTTTTTTTTTTTTTTTGCAGTTTAGTACTATTCTAACTGAAGGAAATTTTAGATATTAACTGCTTAACATCTATTTTCTTTTATGTCATGGAGGCCCAGTTTAAGTGCAAGTATCAGAGTACCATATAAAAAGAAGTCAGAAATGCGTGGCTTCTGGTGGGCTGTAAGAAACAAATAAAGCTACTGTTGTTTCCATTTTCTTTCTTTCTTCCTAAATCCTTATAACATTTTTTTTCTTTTTCCAATTTTGCATGCATATGCCTGGTAATCTAAACAACTAAACTGAAGACAACACTGTGCAATACAACAAAACTGTTGAATTCATATTGTTTTATTTAGTGAAATATTGTATCTTTTCTAATTTTTGTTGCTATTTTGTATTCTCTTTAAAAATTACATGAAAAAGAAGCAAATACAAATTTCATTTATTTTTGTGTGTGTGACTGGCTCAGCCCACCCTAGGGGCAGGGCTGACGCAGCATGTGGTGCCTGAAAGGAAGGGCAGTCCCTGTGCTCTTGCCTAAGATTGCCTTAGAAGTCACTTTAGACCCCTGAACTATCTTGTTGCTCCACAGATACAAATTTTAATTAGAAAGGGTGGAAGGAGGAAGAAAAGATGCCTTGGAGCAGGGATCAGTGGGTACTTGAGGGTGAGTGCAGCCCTCATGGGTGCATAAGGGCCTATGTGTTTGCGTCAGTCAGGTACTTGGCTCTCTTCCTGGTAAGAAATGGAACCTGAGCACCTGAGCTGAGAGTGGGTTTTAGGGTCACTGTGAATCCACCTCAGTTGATGAGAAACAGGTTATTCCTAGACCTGTAAACCTCACTGCTGGCCTGTGCTCAGAATCTGAGTGAGGAAAGTGTAGAGACTTGCCCTGTCCTGAGGAATCCTCTGGAAGGCTTCCTAGCAGATATGCAATGGTGTTGTGAGACTAATACTGGGGTCATCGGCCACCCCAAAGGGGTCCATATAGGCCCTAGCTCCCCATGTTGCATCCAGGTGCTGCCAGGGCAGGAGTGGGAGTTGTGGAGTGGAGGAGGAAGAAGGGGGTATGGAAAGGAAGCAGACAATGAGGGAGCAGGCTGCTAAGAGGCAGCACCCCCAGAAGTGGAACAGGATTGTGTGGGAGGTTCATTTTAAGTTGTGCTATTTACTCCACAGTGCTGCTGACCTTCATTCATAGCACCCAGATTCTGAGATTGCATTATAAAGATGATGCTTAATTGATCAAGCAATGGCTGTGATGCATCCACATGGCTGACACTGACAAAGGATCTACAAAGTGTGGAACACGGTTTCAGAATAAATCCTGAGGGGATTTGACTGACCTTATCAGATACAGAAGTTACATTTCTTGTTATATATCTTGCTTTATCTTGATCTTAACCATCCAGCAGAAAAGTATAACGAGTTATAAAAAGTAAAGCCATATTAATGTGCTGAGCTCAAGTCAATAACTTCTGACATTGCCCGTCCTATGGACAACCTATTACTATTATGGACTATTGGAATATATTGGAATATTTTGCTAAATTCATGCACAATATTTAAATGACAATGGAATATCCTTCTTTGACAGAGCTAAACAAAAAAAGGGGATGCAATTGAATGACCATTTTGTATCTGTATATTCAAAATAGTTAGGATAGATATACAGCTACAATCTCTTAATTCAATGAATAGAAAGATTTGTTCTAATACTGTTTGTGTACACAATACTATGTCTGCATCTTGTACAATGAATAACCACTAAGACAACAATATGCAATGTATTAATTATTGTAACTGTCCTACTAATTAGTTTTGAAACTGTCTCATTACTATTTGTTTCTCAATAAATTTATTAAAAAAATAAAGATGTTGCTTGTTTGGTTTTGATTTGTTGGGACTGGGTCTATGCAGCATATTCTGCTTAGGCTTGCCTTGAACTCTTGATCCTCCTGCCTCAGCCTCCCAAGCATATGTGACCATGTCAGTCTATTGTCAAGAATTCCAACAGTGCAGCCACAGATCACTAAATCCCAACTGTGGGTCTCTGTGTCATTGCTCTATCACATTTCCTGTATGGGGGGTCACCTACTTAGTTAACCTTGGCTTCAACCTTCTAGTTTCAGGCTAAGTATGTAACTCTAGCCTACGTCTCTGTCTGTGGAGAACCATCTGAGCGGCTCTCCTTGAAAGAAGAGTGACTGTCTCCATTTTTGACTGAGTCTGATCCTATTTCCTTGTACTGTTATGTACAGAGCTGGCTAGGACTTCTGTTTATCCTTCAATTGGCCTTAAGCAATGTGTATTGGTCTGGCTGAGGTTATGGTGATAGTCTTTGAAGGTTTCATGTGTGTTTCCCTGGTAAGCCTGCTGCTCCTTAATGTGAGCTGGGTGGAGACAGAACAGCAGAGCTAATGATTTGTGCTGTCAGCTGGGATTGAGCCTCGAAAGCCCCTTCCTGGGGCTTGAAAGACTACATCCAAGCTGAAGCCCTAGACTTCCCAAAACATTAAATACTATATAATGCAGATTATTCTCTTTGCATATCCTCTCTGCATATGGCAGAGGTAAATGTAGGCCACCTATCTAGCTCAGTGTACAGTAGTCACCTACTTCCCACAATTCTCAGTCAATGCTTAAGCCTCTCTCCCACTGAATAAAAACCGGGTGAGGCCCTGGGTTGCTCTCTTGGTTCTGGAAAGCCATGTCATGGCAGGACTTAGAGCCCCTCGACTCTCTGATGATTAAAAATATAATTTAGTGTCCTCATTTTCACCGTGGATTGCATGGAAAGTGGTAGATTGGAATAAACTTGATAGGATTCCAGTAACATAACTTTGGAATTACAAATATTGGTTTCTTGGACTGAGACGAGGACCAGAAAGTATCTCCTACATCTGTCTCTGACTCTGTCTCTGTCTTTGTCTCTCTCTCCCTCCCTTCATCTTTCCCTCCCAACAGTTATAGAGTTTAAAAGGTTATGTTGCCTAATTTAGTACTTGTTAACATATTAGAAGAATAAGGCCTATTAGACACAAATCAGAACTTTGGAATAGTCAACACTAATGTGAGCATTATTTATCCTCTTTTTTTGTTTAACAAAAGTATAATATGAAAATGTGTATGCCCCAGTCTTCAGTCAGTGAAAGTCATGCTTGGAGGAGGGGCATGAATTTCTCTGCTGAGCAGCCATTATTTGAACTCATTCCAAGGCTTCCAACTTGATGATGCTATTTCCTCATGTCACCACCACTCCAATGCTGTTCTGTTGCCCACTAGTTGACATCTCTACACATTCGTTTATCACAAGATTCATAAAGGGATCAAATCTTCTCAATATTCCTTGGACATGTCTGCCACTGTTCAATCGCAATGATAACTCCTTGTCCATAAATTTTTTCAGCTTGGGAGGGTGAGCTTTGTTCATCTTGTCTAGTTGGCAGCCTCAGGGATCCTTTGAAAGGAATCTATATCTACCTATCCTCTTGTATGAGATTTTGGTTTCTCCAGATGGTTTGTTAAAGCCATAAATATGTGAGATTATTATGTGTCCTTTAACAGTAAAAAAGAAATGTGAAAAAACAAAGCAAAAAGTTTTCAAGGGTAGAGACCTTGTTTTATTTTATACTTGTTTTGTCCTTACTGGGTGCCTATCACTGTGACTTGAGTTTTCTTTTGAAGGGTTGAATGAACCCTTCAAAACTCATGTTGACAAACCCCCCCAAACAAACAAACAAACAAAAAACTCATGTTGACATTTAATTGACTTTGCAATGAAATTAGGAGATAAGACCTTTAAGAGCTGGTGGGTGGTGAGAACTTCACTTTAGTAGTGAGACAGGTCAATGCTGTCACTACAGGAGTGGGTCAGCGATGCCACAAGTAGATGTGTCATGAAAGCCACCTCTGTTCGTCTGTCTCCCTCTCCTTTCTGCTATGTCAACTTGTAGCATAAAGGCCCTTGCAAAACACCAGTCCATGCTCTCAGACGTCTCAGGTTCAGAACAGTGAGAACATTTTCTTTATAATTTTCCCAGTCTGTGATATCCTGTTATAGCCATTAAAAATGGATCGAAGGGGGCTGGGGAGATGGCTCAGTAGAATAAGCGCTTCCTTGGCAAGCGCAAGGGCCTGAGTTCAATCCCTAGTTCTGCCAAATAAACAAACAAACAAACAAAAATGGATCAAAAACACATGGTATGGTAATTTTTACTTTCTCCAACTGAGAGAGTTACCTTCTTTGGAATAATAGACACATGGCCAGTGTTCAATGAGTATTTGTGACTTCATTAAGAAAGAACATTGAGGGCCACCCAGATAGCTCAGCAGACTAAAGTGCCTGTTTAGGGGAGACACAAGGACTGGGGTTAGATCCCCAGCATGCCATTCCAGTCCCACCCCTGGGAGCACAGTGAGACAGCAACTGAGACTAGGCATGGTGGCACATGACTATAATCTAAGTGATTGGCAGGCTGAAAACAGGAGGATCACTGAGTCTGATTTGTGTAATAAGACTCTGTAGACCCTACACTAAAATACATAAAAAAAGAACATTGATGCACATGACTTTAAAGTTGCAAGGAAGATGGGAGGTCAATAGAAAGTTCACACAACTGCTCCAAAATCAGTTTATTGCTGATGGCCCTGAATAGAAGCCATATCTCCTAATCCTCAGTTGAAGTGTTTTTCATAACATATAATACTGCTTCTCTTAAAATTTTAATTAGTAACCTATTCTGAGAACTTATAAGCTCAGGGCTAGTTATACTATACATATGTGGAGATGACCTATGCTATGTCTGAGAGAGAAAAATTAAATGCTTAAATTAAAAAAAAAATCAATGTAGTAAAAGACACATTACCTTTAACCTCCATCAAAATATCCCCCCTTGCCTCAAACACACTTATTGCATGGGTTTTGGTGGTTCCAAGCAGCAGAACTCACAGAATTTTTGTTCATACCTTCTAAGGACACTCATGAAAGAGGACTTCCAGAACTGCTTCAGAAAAAGCAAGAATGAGAAAAGTGTGTTCAGTATGTGTGTGTGAGGGGTGTTATTTTGAGAGAGTTACTAGAAATGTGGTTTTTACTATAATAAGTTTTTAAAAATTGAATTATTCACCATGCATTTTGATCACCCTTGTAATGCTAGAATATGGTTCATCAACAACTTGAGACAGATAATGAGAAAAGGGAATAGCTTATTCACCTAATGTGAATGATATTGCTGTTTTTATTTTCCTGCTGGGTCTGTTGGTTCCATGTGATTTATCCTTCATGGTACAGAAATGAAAAATAAAATCCAGACCAACTTCTACTATCATTCTGTACCTAGGAAGCAGCCTGCCATCATCACCAAGGGGGATACTGTTTCTCAGAGATATACCAGTTATAATTATTCAGTGTCATTTTCTCCATACAGTTTTGCTGAAAAAAAAGTAGTGTTAGAATATTGAAATAACTAAACTAGCAAAACAAAATGACCTCATTCTTTAAGGAGCCCAGAAACAAAGAAATGACAGATGATGACTATTTGCTATTCTTTTTAATCCTGACCACTGCTACATTTTATTGTAACTAATCAAAAGCTGAGATAATAGATAAAAAGCTAAATACCCCAATGACGAAGCAGGAGACATGGACCATAGTTATTACTTAGCTTTTAATTAGCTGAACGACCCTGGGCAGTTCATTAAATCACACTAGATGCCCATTTCTTCATCTCTAAAATGAGAGGTTTGGATGGGAAGTAATTTTAAGTTCCTTTGGGAGTCTCAAATCCAAATTTATGATTACAATATATTTATGTGAGCTAAGCAATCATCTAATTTATTCCAGATTATGGAGAAATTAGCTTATAATTAACTGATGTTCCCCTCACTTTAATCCAGACAACTGAGTAAAATTGAAGTTACAAATTGAAATCAAGATGAAACAAAACTCTTAGTGTTGGTAACGTTGGCAAGAAAGTCAGTGAGTACTTAAGGTTCCAGTGATTACTGTACTTCTCTTTGACTCTTGCCTAGTCTATAGTTGCTGGATGGGGAAGCCCTGCCATTCCACGTCTTTTCATCATGAGTTAAAGTATAAAGTTGTGCGCATACACATAAATCTTAGTTAAGGATGGAAAAAAGTACAAGAAAGTATTGTGAGCAAGGTCTCACAATTCACCTACTCTTTGCACTAAATGAGAGTTTCGTCTTTCAGGCTGTGGTTATTCCTGATGTTTTCTTGGGGCACTAGTCAGGATGGTGTATATATGCACAGAGTTTAGCCACAGATCCTGCCCAGACCCCTAGCAGCTAAAAATCATATATAGGTGGTCTTGACTTGTAGGACCCACATTTGACAGGGCACAATACAGAAGAACTCACATTCTTAGACACATCTTTAAGGGTTTTCTAAAAAACTATATTTCAGCATATCTTTGCTTTCCTTTGATTCCTTTGAGGTTTAAGGGTGGCCACTGGCAGAATTACACAAATAGAGTGTTCACAGTTCAGCAGTCCTTGGATCCACATTTGGAGCTCGACGTGGGTGGCACAGGGATCCATGCCAGTGAATAGCCAGGACAGATCTGTTCACAGAAATTAAATGACTCAGGACAGAGCTCTTGAAAACTTCCACTAAAAGTATGAAAGACTTTGAGAGAAAAAACTTTGACTTCAAGATTACTAGTAGTTTGCATGTATTAATCTATTCAGAAATGTATTTTTTGTGTGTACAAAATTAGTATTTTTTAGACTTTTAACACTATGACTCAAGGTAACTTTTTGAAATGAATTTTCTCTACATGAGAAGTTTTAAAAATAAAGGAGCCTAAGAGAGCCAAAAACACAATGTTCTTGTGCTCTTATTCCAGCACAGATGGATTTGTGGGGACAAGGTGGAAGATGAGGCAAATATTTCTTTCCTAAAAGTAGCCTATAAAATACAGCACATTCTTCTAAATTAACATCTTTCTAGTGATGTTATCAGTCACTTTGATGCAACCAAACCCAGTTTCACTGAACTTAAGATGATTATTTAGTTAAATATCTAGAATCCTAGTTAGTACCGGGTCAATAATTTGTGCTTCTTTGCCTGTTATTTTAAAATATTGAAGTTTATTCATCTTACTGTTCATAAACAAGTAAGTTTTCATTCAAAATGCACAATGA
Source organism: Ctenomys sociabilis (assembly GCA_004027165.1). Classification (NCBI taxonomy): domain Eukaryota; kingdom Metazoa; phylum Chordata; class Mammalia; order Rodentia; family Ctenomyidae; genus Ctenomys; species Ctenomys sociabilis. Next base: position 19,796 of record PVKA01011487.1, read on the forward strand.
TTAAAAATTCATACTGTATTCAAAAGTATGTCAATTTTTAAAAGAAAACATCCTCAATTATAATTTTTAAGGTAGCAGCTATTTCAGATTTTGCTCTGTCTCATCAGAGGTGGGATAAGTAGCTAGATAAACATTAAAGTAATTAATTTTTAGTGTTTTCCTTCTACTATTGAACATTTGAAGTAACCTAGGCTAAGAACTGTCCCTGAAGTTCCTTCCCACTTGGCCGTCAGGCCACCCATGCAGAATAGTCGCAGAGCCTGATTTCTATACCAGGGCAATATTTTCCTTCAGTAGTCTCCATACCATGCTGGAATTGGCATGAAATGGGGTCCTCAGACCCAGCTTTCCTGGGACATAGTTATGTGTTCTCTGCCTTCTTGCCAAGATGATTATTCTTGGGGAAAAGCTACTTCCAAAAGTATTATAAGAAACTTATTGGCTGCCAAAGGAGGGATTTTGAAAAAGGCTGTGGTGCTGGAAGAAATGATCCTGACCACATACGTTCCCTGAGATCTCCCAGAGCAGGAGTTCATAAAAAGCAGCCTTCTGGAGGGACAGATTTCTCTCCTGTTGAAAGACAGTGAGGCCTAAACATAGTCCCCCTAAACATAGCCTATAAATATAATGCATTCTTCTAAATTTATATCTTTATGGGGATGTTATTCTTTTTTTTTTTTTTGCAGAACTGGGGATTGAACTCAGGCCCTTGCACTTGCCAGGGAAGCGCTTATTCCACTGAGCCACCTCCCTGGTCCATGGGTATGTTATAAGTTAGGTGCTTTGCATATGGAGCATAGAGATTCTGGATGGGAAACAGCATTTTTCATTTACTGAGCACTTGTCTTGGGAGGGCTGTACTCACTGTGCTCTGCTGACTCACCTAGTCATCCCAAGATCCATGTCAGACATAGGGACTGGTTCCATTTATTCTACCTGAAAAACATGGAGCGAATTACTTTAAGTTGTCTTTATAATCAATTTGGATGAAGACTAAGATGCTTTATTTCAAAACCTGTGGTCTCTAGGCTCAACTTTTTAGGCCACAAGCCCTCTAGTCAGAAATTGAAGGACCTGTTCCTTCATGACCTAAGCAAAATTGGGCAGTAGGCTCTGTACTTTTAATGCCTGTTTTGGCTTTCTGTGTTGTGTAACAAAGTACCCTGAAATGTGGCTTAAAGCAATCACAGTTTTTAAGCCTCCATGGTTTTTATGGACACCAATTGAAGGAGGGTTCTGGCAGCTGAGCTGTTCTGGCTCTGGCATTTCCCATCTGATGATAGCCAGGGAATGCCTGGCACTAGAAGAGAGGAGGCTAGGATGGCTGGCGGCCAGCCAGGCACCTCTCTCTTTCTATAGGCACAAGACCATTCATGGCCTCTCTGTGGAGCTTCATTTGGGTTTTTTCACAGGACACCCACCTTAAGGAGAGAGGGCTGCTTAACATGTCATTCTAGATCTCTGTCTGGACTGCCTATGCAAATTGGGTAGCAGCTGTGCCTGAAGTTGGGACCTCAGAGACATGCCACTGTGACTTTCCTGACTGGAATGATTTTTCTTAGAAGCCAGTTAGTATTTGTCTCTCATTTGAATAATTTTTATTCCTTAGCAGTTTTAGGTTACACAAAACATGAAGCAAGAAGTACAGCAAACTCCCACATGTACTATACCCCTACACATGCTCAGACTCCCCCACTATCAAAACCTGCACTGGATAGGTATGTTGGCTACAACCAATAAACCCATACTGACACATCATTCTCCACTCAAAGTGTGCAGTTTCTATTAGGATTTCTTTCTTTTTTCTTTTTTGCCCAGCTCAGCCCATTCTGAGGGCAGGGCTGGCATGGCAGGTGGTGCTGGGGATTGAACCACGGTCCCCAGCACCTGCCTAGGCTTGCCTAAGCAGGCACTTTAGACTCCTGAGCTCTCTCACTAGCCCCTCTATCAGGATTTCTTGGTGTGTAATTCTATGAGTTTTAAGACAAATTTATAACACTATGGATCCATTGCTGTAGTATAAGGCAGAGTAGTAGTTTTATCCTCTGTGTTGTTTGTTTATACTTCTCTTTGTCTTTTTACCTTGTCAACTGCTTATCTTTTTACTACCTCCACAGTTCTGCTTTTTCTAAAATGTCATATTGTTAGAGGAATATAGTCATTAGTTAATACAGATTGGCTGTATTAGTAGTGTGTATTTAAATTTCTCCTACATCTTTTCATGGTGATAACTCATTGATTTTTATTTATTTATTTATTTATTTATTTATTTATTTATTTATTTATTTATTTATTTTGTTGTACCAGGGATTGAACTTGGGACTCTGAGCTTCTGAGGCAGGTACATAAACCACTAGGCTATCTCCCTGGCCCAATTCGCTTAGTTTTAGTGCCAAATGATGTTCCATTTTTAAGATATGCATTATTGATTTATCCATATGCCTCCTGAAGGGCATCTTGGTTGCTCCCAAGTTTTGTCATTTATGAATAAAATTTCCATAAATACAAGTATGACAGTTTTCATATGGACATTCATTTAATTAATTTGAGCAAATAGTAAAGAATACAGTCGTTGAGTCATGTGGTCAGTCGTGTCAGAAGCCACTAAGCTGCTTTGTATAGTGTCTATACAATTTTGTGCCCCCATCAGCAATAAATTGGGATTTCTGCAGCTCCACAGCCTTGCCCATGGTTGGTGTTGCCAATGTTCTGGATGTTAGCCATCCCAAATAAATTTACAGTGTTTTACCTCATTTTTGTTTTCATTTGCAATTCCTCAATGACATATGCAGTAGAGATTTTTTATGTGCTTGTCTGACAGTTCTATATCATTATATACTTAGCGAAGTTTTTGAATCTGCTGTCAATTTAAAAACTGTTTTCAAGGCAGGTTCTCTTACATCGACTGCCTAAGAGTCGTGCTGTAACCTCTCCTCTCGTCTCCATCCGCTTGGCGATCGCGAAGCAGCAGCCGTGCGTGAGTGCATCTCCATCCAGGTAAATACATGGCTTGCTGCCTGTTGTACCGTGGTGATGTGGTCCCCAAAGATGTCAATGCTGCCATTGCCATCATCAAGACCAAGCGTACCATCCAGTTTGTTGATTGGTGTCCCATTGGCTTCAAGGTGGGCATTAATTACCAGCCTCCTACTGTGGTGCCTGGTGGAGACCTGGATAAGGTACAGTGGGCTGTGTGCATGCTGAGCAACACCACAGCTATCGCCAAGGCCTGGGCTCGCCTGGACCACAAGTTTGATCTGATGTACGCCAAGCGTGCCTTTGTTCACTGGTACATGGGTGAGGGGATGGAAGAAGGGGAGTTTTCTGAGGTCTTGAGGACATGGCTGCCCTTGAGAAGGATTATGAAGAGGTTGGTATGGATTCTGTGGAAGGAGAGGGTGAGGAAGAAGGAGAGGAACTGAAAATATCACAAAGGTGCTGCTTTTACAGGGACGCTTATTCGGTTTTAAAACATTGAAAAGTTGTGGTCTGATCAGTTAATTCCTATGTAGCAGTGTACGCTCCCATTCAGTTACTGACCTTTGCTTTAAAACATAAATGCTTTGTTACAGACCCAAATTGTCCATTCTCTGATGGGTTTTGAATAAAAAGTGTTACCTGCCTAAAAAAATAAAATAAAATAAAAAATTGTTTTCAAATTTGTTTATATGTTGTTGATTCATAAGAGTTCTTCGTATAGTTTGAATAGCAGCCTTTCATCACATAAGTCATTTGAACACATTTTTCCCATTCTGTGGCTTGCCTTCTTCTTATTCACTTGGCAGTGTTTTTTTTTTTTTTTTTTTTTTTTTTTTTTTTACAGAACTCAAGTTTTAACTTTTTTTGGTGACCAGCAGCTCAGCCCTCCCTGGGAACAGGGCAGGCAACAGTTTGGTGCTGGGGATCGAACCATGAGGTCCCTGTGCTTACCTAAACTTGCCTAAGTAGGCGCTTTAGACCACTGAGCTATTTCTCCAGCCCACAAGTTTTAACTTTTAAAAGTCAACTTATCAACTATCTCTTTCAAGGGTTATATAATGTTGTGGATTCTAGGTGTTAGATAAAATGAGTTTCTGGAGAACATGCTGTATGGAAGGCATGTGTACAAAACTGAGGCCTAGCAGAACTTTGGTGAAAATAATCAGACATATGAATTCACATGACAAGAAATGACACTTAAGCATTTTGGCAGAGGAAAGACAAAAACGAGAAAAGACAAAATTTTGCTTTGCTAATCCTGGAGAAATCACAACTTTGTAACCCTAATATGGTAATAGTAGGTAAGTGTGATATACTGTATTCATATTGTTAGTACATCCTTAAGAAATTTCATATACTGAGATAAATCCAGCCAGAATTAATATGCATTACATAAGAGTGCTGAAAAGTAAAAAAATGTGGTGTAATCAAAGGTGAGAGTTTGTATTTAAGATGCTTCATTTGGAACATATCTGTATTAATTATAGACTAAGTTGCTCTCATAGAAGACCTAGAAATATCAAGATTCAATAGAATAGAATTTTATATTTTCTTCATATTACTGAATTGTATGTAGGTCATCCTGGGACACTAAATAATTCAAGGACATGGATTCCTTTTTTCTTGTTGTTAAGTCATACTTCAGGGTATGTTATGTTTGGAGTTGCCTGACTAGTTTTATGCTGTGTATTTGAATATAAGAAAAAAGAAAGAGAGGTAAATAAAGAAAAAGACTGCAAGTAAGTTCTTTTTTCAAAGAGTTGACAAAAGTTTACACATTTTTATTCACACCATTTTTGATGGAATTTAGTCATATATATCTGCCTGATATAGGGAAGGCTAAAATATATAGTTCCCAACTTGACAGTGTTGTGTTCAGTGAAAACAGAACTTTTTTTTTTATTATGGTGCTGGGAATCGAACCTAGGGCCTTGTATTGCTAGGCAAGCACTCTACCACTAAACTACATCAGCAGCCAGAAACATAGGATTTCTATTTCTAAGTAGAAGTAGTGATGATGTCAGGGATCTGGTTGTACATGCCCATAAAACAAGCTACTTAGGAGGTTGAGGCAGAATGATCTCAGGTTCAAGGCTAATTTGGATTATTTAGCAAGACATGGTCTCAAACAATGGGATGGAAGTGGGGGAGCAGAGTTCAGGGTTAAATACTAAGTACTAAACAAAAAACATAAATGTATTAATTATAACTAGAATTGTTGATAGCCAGGATAACTTTGCTAAAGTTGGTATATTTTCCTTGCTCACTTTTCCCACCTGAGCCACTGCAAGCACTTATAATGTGGGTGTCACTGAAGAATATCAAGACTGAAGAATATCGAGACCGTAGAAGGGGCCTGCCTGACTTGGGGACAGAAAGAGTGTAGTTTGAGAACTTCCCAGCTTCAGATTTATAAGGTACATTTTGTTCTTTGCTTTGAAATATTTCTATGAGAACTCTTTGTTATTGTTGGTATTGAATAAAAAAAATAAATCCACAAATACATATTTATGGAGCACATAATATGTGCAAAATTGCCTTGAGAGGTTTGAGAGAATAAAAGAATGTGAGATGATTCTTGCCTCCGAAAAGCGCAGAGCCAATGTGGGTGGACTCAACTATTTAAACTTCAAGAGCAATAAGATCATAAAATAATAATTTAATGTCTAATACCCCATTATGTGCTTTGCCGCTGTCTTAGTTACTTTTGTGTCGTTCCTGGGACAAATACTTGACACTCAAAATGAGGGAAGGAAAGATTTATTTGGCTCACAGTTACCGGAGGTTTCAAGACTCTGCCCTCCTCTCTACAGGGTCTGGAGGAGAGACTGGGGTTCTGCCCTGTCCAAAACGACCCTTTCCACATCTCCAAGAAGCACAGACTGGCTAGTTTAATGGTTTGCGTCTCTTTGGTCCCGCCCCTCAGGCCCCGCCCTGGTCCTGCAATCGCGTGTGCCCCACAATTTACAGCCTCACAAGAAGCTTTATGCTCAAGAAAGACTCACCTAAGTTCTCTGTTGGTCGACTGTCTTACATAATATAAGCAGAGCCAAAACCTTCGTACTAGATGGTGAGGAGCCCTACATGCATGGAGATAGATAACCCCACTCAATCTGAACTATCTACCTTCTTACATCCATTCACGCACCAAAGAATTCTGCAGGGAGAAGTACAATAGAGTGCAAGGGTGACAGGCATGCTGGAGGCTCAAGTCCTTTTAGGAAGTTTCTTGAAAAAAGTGAATCTCACTTACCATGGAAAGATGGACACACTGGAGAAAAGAAAGAGGTCCTAAGAGTAAAAATGGGAAAAGAGGGGTTGGGGAGATGGCTCAGCAGAATAAGCGCTTGCAAGAGCAAGGGCCTGAGTTCTGCCAAAAAAAAAAGCACTCTTAAAAATGGGAAAAGGGACAACGCTTCCTAAGGCTGGCTCATTATTCCGGTTAGCTAGAGTGAAAAGTAACAGAGAAACAGGAGAGGCCCAAGGGCTGAGATCAGTTTATGCAGGACCTTGGCCACCAATCAAAGAACGCTGAAAGCATTTCCTGTTGTGGAGAGCAACAGCATAAGCTTTTGCAGAAGTCTTTAAATAATACCCTATACCTAGACAATGATGTAACCATATTCAGCCAACATGGCATGGATTTTTTTTGGTTGGCTCAGGATGCCTTAAGAGCAGGTCTGGTAAGGCCTGAGGAGCTGCTGATCCAACGAAAGTATTCTGTGCCTGACTGCATTTGCATCAGCGGGCACTTAAACAACTGCATTAATCGGCAGGCCCCTTCAGCCAACCTTAGGATTTTAATGTTAAGTGCTGGTCAAATAGCTCAGCGAATTAAAATGCCTGCAAGACGATGCAGGGGCCGGGGTTTCAATCCCCAGGCCTTTATGCCGGCCCTGCTCCTGAGCGCTTTGAGACAGCAATTGCGACTGGGCACGCGCCTGTAATCCCAGCACTTGGAAGGCTGTAAGCAGGTGAATCACTGAGCCCAATCTAGTAGTGAGACCCTGAACACCCTGTAGAACCGTCCCTAAAATACAGATACAAAAACAACAAAGGATTTCAACGTTAAATGGGAGTTGCTAATCATACTGTTTCTTTCTAGAACCTGGGGTATCCTCAGAAAGTTCAATTTTGAAGATATTTACTTGATAAAACATCTGTTACAGAATTTGATCTTTGAATGTTCGATCAGGTTTTGTTTATTCCATCTGCTGAACCTGGTCTCACACAGCTTTCTTGGGGTTTCCTGAATACAATAGTCTTCTGAAGGGAAAGAATTGTGACTCACTGCCACCTCCCAAGGGCTGTCCCTGCCTTCGGTGTCCAGCAGCTGCTCTCCCATGACCAGTTCTGGGCATAAAGCAGAAGAAGATGGACTCCAGACTTGTATGTCTGTTTTTGTGGCTGAGGGCAGTTACCTATGTGTCATGAGTAGCCTTTTCTTCTACTGAAGAACGAAAGAAATCCATGAAAATGCTTGCTTAGCCAGAGTAATTCTAGTGTTTGCCACATTAAGAATAAGGAGTAATTTGATAGAGGAGCAGTATATGTTGGAGCCTGTGTGTCTGGTGCCCTTTCACAGGCCAAGGAAAAACATTTGTTGAAATGTTGGTTTGATACAGACATAGAATATTTGTGCATTAATAGTGCATTCCTGATATCAAGTATAGTTCCTGGTGTATAAGGAGAGTTTTTTACTAAACTGTGTTGAATGATTAGGATTAAATAATCTATGTAAAGTAATTGTGAAACAAATATCAGCTAAAATTATTAACATGCTTTTGCTAATAATATACCTTTGTTTCTTTTGTTTTAAAAGACTCAGAACCTTTGGAAGGGAGATAAGAGGGAAGAAAAGCTTAAAGAAAAAATTAAAACAATTAAAAATTAAAAATCTCCAATATTAGTTTTCAGAGGTAATCATTAGTAATATTTAGGCATATTTCTTTTTGTTCATTTTTTATTTTTATTTTATTTTATTGTTCTGTAGATCGGACTCATAGTGATCTGCCTGCTTACAGCCTCCCAAGTGCTGGGATTAAAGGCGCTTGTCATCAGGCCCAGTCTCAATTGCTGTCTCAGTGCACCCTGGGGGACGGGACCAGTATGCAGGCCAGGGGATCGAAGCCCCAGCCCCTGTGCCTGCTTACAGATGCTTTATTTATTTATTAAATTAATTTTATTGAGAAAGAAATAGCAATGAGACAGTTTCAAACAGGTTAGTAGGACAGTTACAATAATTAATACATCACATATTGTTGTCTTCGTAGTAGTTATTCATTGTATATGCAGACAAGACATCTTTTTTTGTTTGTTTGTTTTGCAGAACCAGGGATTGAACTCAGGCCCTTGCACCTGCTGGACAAGCACTTATTATTCCACTAAGCTATTTCCCAGGCAAGATATCTTGTCTAAATACTGTTAGTACAAATCTTTCTTCTCATTGAACTGAGAAAGTAGCTGTATATCTATGCTAACTAATTCGTGTGTTGTCTCTCTCTCTCTCTCTCTCTCTCTCTCTCTCTCTCTATATATATATATATATATATATATATATACACACACACACACACACATACATTATATAATAAAATGGTCCTTTGGCTGGCCCTTATTTAGGTGTATTTCTTCCAGCCTTTTTTTTCTACATATGCATTAGTTCATACATGAATTTTAATGTATTTAAACAGATAAATAACCTGGAGGACAGAAACATAAAAAGTGCCAATATTATATTTTATTTTTTCCCTACTATAGTCTTAAAGGGTGAAATGCAGATACATCTTAGCTGAGTCACTTCTAGCTTAATTTTATCCATCAGTATCTGATTGTATCTGTCTGTCTGTCTATCTATCTCATGTTATACATCTTATTTTTGCTCTCAGTTTCTCGGCATGCATTGAAGACCTAACCTATATCAAATCAAAACGGCCCAAAATTTAAAAGGGAGATAAAATCTTGCAAAGCTTTGAAACCATTCAGCTTTTTGATTTGCATCATCATTTAGTAGCACATGGCAAATTTTAACCGAGCTTTCTTCTGTAAGGCTTTATCAAAAGGAAGAGCAGCAGAAACTGTTGGTGTCTGCCTGCACTAACAACACTCTAGAAGGCTGAGGCAAGAGGAACACAAGTTCCAGCCCAGCCTGGACAGTGTAGTGAGACCCTGAATAAAATAAAAAGGGTGGGGCTTCGGACATAGCTCCATGCAAAGACCCTAGTTTCAGTGCCAGTACCACCCAAAACAAACAAAAACCTCAGAGGCCTAAACGCTGCCTCTTGTTTATTTTGCTAACTCAGCATTGCAGCCATTAAACTTGGCACCTGGAACAGGCTGCGGCCCAGAGATCGATGGTGCAGATAGCTGTTGTTGGACCAGAGAACTATTTTAATATATTGGCATTGTACAATTCCATAAGCCTTGGAAGCCTGTCCACAGACTTGGCAAAATTATTGCGAATCTCCCTCTTCCCAAGATGCTCGGCAAAAGAACGAGCTTTTCATAAGCATGGAATGAGGGGATTTATATGAAGGTATCTATTGTGCAGCAGGGATGTTTTCCCCTTCTGTTTATGTGGCTTTCCCTATCTAGCTGTGCAGGAGGTCTGGTGAGGAGGGAGGAGGAGCCTGGTTTGTGTGCTCTCCGCTCTTCACCACAAACCCCACTGCCAGAGCTACAGCAGCCACACAGAGAGCTTAGGAAACTTTAAAAACTTAATTAAGGGAAAACAGCAAACAAAATAATACTATAGTGGATTTTCTTAGTGTTATATCCTGCCAGGAAAACCACAGAGTCTGCATTTATGTGTTTCTTCTATAATACGCATCTAATTAAAACAGGAACTGAGACAACAAGCTTTTTTCGAAGTTCATTTAAATATATGTTTAGGTTGTGTTTCAGTTCCCTGTGGGGTAATGTAACTAAGATCTAAAAGCACAAAAGCAATTTGATTAGGCAGTTGTGGACTTTGTGAATACTTCTAGCCTTAAGCACTTGAGCTTCAATAAATAACCCACCCAAAGCCCCTACAAAACTATCTCCCCTGGCTAGCAAAGCCCCCACACCTGAGAACCCAGCCTCCAAGGCTGGGACCGCTGACCACCTTCATAGAGTCTTTTCTTTCTTGCTTTATCACTTTAACACTTAGAATATTCTAGGCTGCTTCTGTTCTTTAACATTTTACATTGCACTTTGATTTTAAGCCATTTTAATTTTTACAAATCATCTAAAATATCCAAATAATATATCTCTGCCTAAGAAGAGACTTACACTGGGATAAGTAAAACATCACTCTGTTAACTGAGGGTAGTGATTATGTTTTAGGACTGGTTCTTAAGATCTAGCTGTCATGAATTGCACTGCTATACACATGGGAATGCATGTATAACTGTAAATGATGTCTGTTACTCTTTGGAGAAGACACCCACAAGAATATAATTTCCAGTTTTTGTTTTTTGAGGAACCTCCATACTGATTTTCATAGTAGTTGTACTAGTTTACAATACATATGCAAGCAATGTAGAAGGATTCCTTTTCTCCTACAGCCTTGTTAACATTCATTGTTACTTGATTTCTTGAAGATGGCCATTCATCCTACAGTAAGGTAGAATCTCAGTGTTGTTTTAATTTGCATTTATCTAATGTCTAGGAATGTTAAAGATTTGTTTCATGCATTTATTGGCTGCTTGTATTCCTGAAAGTGTCCTTTCATTCAGTTGTTGATTTTTGATTGAGCCTTTTGTTTTGGGGTATCTAAAGATTTTAAAATTGTTTACATACTCTATATATTAAACTTGTTTACATACTCTACAAAATTGCTTTTCTAGCTATTCCCCTGTCTCTGGAATAGCTGAAAAATATTGTGTCCCAATCTGTAGGGGGGTCTCCTCATTATTGATTGCTCCATTTTCTGTGCAGAACTTCTTAACTTGATATAATCCCATTATTGATAGTATAATGTATTATGCAATTGTTGAGCTGGCCAGAACATCCTCGTTTACGCCTGTATCTTCAAGAGTCTTACCTATTTTATCCTCCTACAAGTTGTTTCTTTTTTCATAATTAGATCTTTCAACCATTTTTATTTAATGCTTGTACATGGTGAGAGGCATGGGTCTAAATTCACTTTTATTCATGAGTATAGCCAATTATGCAGGCACCATTTGCTTAAAAAGTTTCCTTTCCTCTAAGGCATGTTTCTGATCTTCCTTTCAAGGTCCCAGGGCTAAATGTGCTTCAGGTCAGCACAGCATCTTCTATTCTGTTCCATCGATGTGTGTGGCTATTTTTGTGCCAGTTGAAGTTGTGTTTTATCACCATAGCCTTGTGATAAAACTCAAATCCAGCATTGTGATGCCTCCTGACACTTGTGCTGCACAGCTTTGCTTCTGCTATTCTGGGTCTTTTTAGGTTCCGTATAAATTGTAAGATTCTTTTTTCTAGTTTTCTGAGGAATGTTGTTGGTATTTTGATTGGGATAACATTAAATCTGTATATCAGATGGGAAGTATGCTGATTTTGACCACAGTGGTTCTCATTTGTAGAACATTTTCTGTTGCCCTTTTTTCAGAGTATCATAATTTTTGCCTTGACTTCATTGAATAGGTTGTTTCTCTGTTCCAGAGATTTATAGGATATGACTATGAGCAAATTACCCTTGGTCTTTGCACTTTTTTTTTTTTTTGTCTGTTTTTTTGTGGTACTGGGGATTGAACTGAGGACCTTGTGCTTGCCAGGAAGGTGCTTATGCCACTGAGCTATTTCCCCATCCCTGAATAGGTTAATTGTTAAGAATTTAGTTTTTTGATGCGATTGTGAAAGATATTATTTAGCTAAACTTTTGTCAGTGAGTTTATTGTTTTTTATTTTAAAGAGCAAAGCGATAAAAACAAAATAAAACTTTCAAAACAACAGAATATCAACAATTAATACATTGTATAATGTTATCTTCAAAGTAGTTGCTCAGATTATAAAATATAAGTATGAATATTGATCAAACACAAAGATTTCTTTTCAATAACGTAAGAGAAATTAGTAGTATAACTATCTTAACTGGGAGACCACCTGGGGCTGCCAGATCATCATCTGACCCAGAGCGCAGGCCCAGTGTGGAACCCTTTAGAAGAACTCCTTTCAGAGAGCCTAGAGGCAAGACCCACCTAGCTGATTCAGGAGCAGAGCATCTTGCCAGAGTGACACAAAGGGTTCACCTGCAAGGCTGCAGCAGGAAGAGGCAGAGCACAGCTGCCAGACCCAAGCCACACCCACCTAGAGGAGTCTGAAATTTGTAGATCTGGACATGATGCTAACGTAATAACTCTATCTAATCTCTACACAAAAGGTCAAAAATCAGTGGTACACAAAATGACAAACAGAAGGAACAAAAAGTAATCTCAGGCTCCATGTCCACCCAGTAGAAATGCAGAAGACACTAGCATAGAGGAAATTGGAAGTCACACAATCTCTGAAATCTCTGAAACAATAGCCTTGAAAGTGAAAAAAAAAAAAAAAAAAAACAACTGCAGAAAGGTATAGAAGACATCAGATCAGAAATAATTTCTGAAGTACAAAATGTAGTGATAACTACTATCAAAGAAGTACTAAGTGCTTCTAAAGAATACACTGATAAAAAAAATACAGCAGAATATAAAAATGATGGATCCCCTAAATAAGCAATATAGGAAAGAAATAGAATATATGAAACAGATCCAAAGTGATATGAAGGAAATTAACACCTCAATCACAAGCTGGCAAATCCATTTGAGTGAAAGTGAAAATAGACATTCTGACCTTAGAGACACCATTGCAGCTAGTGAAAAAGTAAGCAAAGATATCTTAAAAACAACTAGGATGCAGGAAAAAAATAATTCAACATCTGCAAGATGATGCAAAGATGAACAATGTGAGATTAATAGGTATAAGTGAGAAGGAAGGAGTCAATACAAATGATATAAAAAGAATACGGATGGAATGGCAGAAAACTTCCCAAATATGGGGCAACAATCTGACATTCAGTAACCGAAGCATATAGAACTCCATATAGCATCAACCCAGTTAAAACCACTCCCAGACATATAATAATGAAGATCCCAGAAATTCAGCACAGGAACAGTATACTAAAAACCTCTAAAGAAAAAAATTCAGATCACATTTAAAAGAAAACCCATCAGAATCATGGCAGATTTCTCTTCACAAACCATCAAGGCAAGAAGATCATAGTGCAAAGTACTTCAAGTCTTGCAAGAAAACAAATTTCAACCCAGACTGATATACCCTGCAAAACTCTCTTCCAAGTATAATGGAGAAGTAGGGTTCTTCCATGACAATGAAGAATTTCATGATGACAAAGCCAAGCCTGTACAGACTACTAAATGATGTTGTAGAGAGGTAGCAAATTGATCACAACCCCATGAACAGGAATGGAAAGAACCCACCAAATAGGGCAAACAAACACAGGAGAATAAGAGGTATACAGTAGTAGTCTTTCAGTTATTCTTTTGTATATAGCAGCAAAATATTTCCATCAGCACACTGTACAAATGGACTTCTCTTACACCCTATAGGTCAAGATTCCATATGGGACTACAGGGTGGATTTCAAGGAAATAGCTGTAGCTCAGTCCCATAAGTGACACCTGGCCACCAGTAAGTGTCATGGTCATTATCTATGTCCACAATACACTAGAACTTTGTGTGATATCCTATCCCCAAACTGTCAGAAGTGATGATCACCTATTTGTCATTCCAGCATTTATCTTGTTTTGTTCATAGTATTTTTTACTATCATGAAAGCTTTTTCTTAGTTCAAATGCTTTGAAACATTTAATTTTTAGTTAATTATGATTTAATTTTCCAAATAATGCTTAATCTTAATTTTTGTTTTAAAATTTATACTATATCTTTGAATTATAGTTTATCTAAAAGACATCATATGATATCTTCTCCTGGTATTAGAAACTTTAAAATGTATATTTCCATTTTACATTGACTTAATATTACTTCTTCCCTGTCCTTTCTACTCACATACACACACATATATGTGAAAAAAAATATGTGTATAACCCGACATAGATTGGTACTGTTTCATTGAAATGTTCAATGACTTTTTAAATAAGGGTTCATCTGATATATTTTATATAGTCCTGCATAATTATCACTTTGAGAGCTCTTTATTGTTAATCCAGGAGCATACTGCTTGAATTATGCTCTTTGTTATTTTCTATATACTACGTCTGGAGGTATTAAAATGTTTCAAATTTGTATAACTAGAAAATATTTTACTGTTAATGTTGAAAGGTATTTTGCTAAGTATAAAAGAAGATAGGTTTTTTTTTCTTTCAGTCCTTTAATTAGTCTAGTTTCTTACACACTTGGTCTTTTATTTCTTTCTTTCTAATGTGGAATAAGATGCCATTTAATTTTGTTCTTCCATAACTAATATTTTTATGTATATGCTTTAACCATTTTTTTCTTTATAATAAGTTTTGGACAATTTCATTTTTGTGTATCTTGGTACGATTTTATTTAAATTTCTTGCGCAAATGGTTCATCTTTCTTGCAAATGTATTATAAATTGAACTAAATTCATAAATTTTAAATCTTTAAATAGTTATTGCCTACTCCTTTCTACTTTGAGAATTCTAATTATATGAATATAAAAAAGAAAGGAGCAATTAATGCTTATAATTTTTTACTCTGATTTTTTCCTCTCTTGAATTTCTCATAACTTCTTAGTTATTGTTTCTAAAAACAAAACTTATATCTTTATATCTGGTAATCTGAGAAACTAATTTGCATATAGCATCATGTAATACAGCAAGCATTTTTGGATTCCTATTACTTTGATTAGTGAAATCTTGTATTGTGTATAGTCCTATTGTCTTCTATCACTATTTTGTATTCTTTAAAAATAATAATAAAAAGTACAAAGAAACCTATCTTAACTGCTCTGCATATTTTCATTTTTCTATTCTTTTTTCTCCTTTCCCAACTCCAGCTTCTCTATCCTTTTGAACAGTTTCTTCCCAGTCCATGATATCTATTATACGTCTGGTATCCCATTTACTCTTCTAGTTTATCACACTAGGAGAGAATATGTTTACACGTGTGAGTCTGATTTATTTCATTCATGAGTATGCATCCACTTACCTAGAAAAGTCTCTAGCTTGAACTTCTTTATGGATAAATAATGCTCTGCTGTACAAAAAGACTACATTGTTTTTGCTTATTGATGGGCATTTGGGTCATTTCTAAGACCTGGATATTATAAATTGTGCCTCTATACACATGGGTATGTATATATTGCTGTGATATGATATTTTAATTCTTCTGGGAATATACCCAGAAGAGGAATAATGGGGTCAAGCGGAACTTCCAATCCTATTTTTTTGAGCAATCTCTCCACACTGATTTTCATAGTCATTATATCAGTTTACACTGCTACCAATAGTAGAGAAAAGTTCTTTTTTCCCCACAGTCCCTCCAGCATTTATTATTGGTTAATTTCTTGAAAATAGCCATTTTTTTTATTGATCGAGGTGGGATCTCTGTATTGTTGTGGTTTACATCTCTTGAATGACCAGTGATGTTGAACATTTTTTCATATGTTTATTTGTCATTTGTATTTCTTCATCCAAGAAGTACATATTCATTTTATCTCAGATGTATGTTTTTTAGTTGGGTCTTTAAATTTGGGAGACTTGATTTTTTTGTTCTTATTGATAGTAATCTTTGTCAGGAAAAGCTGGAAAACATTTTTTTCCCACATTGTGCATTGTCTGTTCACTCTGTTGGTGATTTCTCTTTCATGTAAAAGCTTTTTAATAAGGTGAGGTCAAATTTGTTAATTCTTTGTGGTATTTCTTCATTTGTTCATGAAGTCTTCCTACTCCTTTGTCTTCAAGATTTCTATCTACTTTCTATTCCAGTAGTTTAGTGTTATTTTTTAATATTTAGATCTTTGATCCATTATGACTTTAGCTTCATGTATGAGGATAGACATAGGTTAATTTTAGTCTTTGTTATGTGGAAAGCCAATTTTTCCAGCATCCTTTTATTTTTTAAATAATTTTCTTGAGAAACAAACAGCAATGAGACAGTATAAAAACTGATTAGTAGGACAGCCTCAATAATAAATATATTGCATATTGTTGCCATAGTGTTTATTCATTGTGCAAGATGCAGACATGATATCCTGTCCACAAACAGTATTAGAACAAACCTTTTTATTCATTAAATTAAGAGAATGTAGTTGTATATCTATCCTACCTATTTTGAATATACAGATACAAAATTGTCACTCATTTGTACCCATAAAAAATGGTTTAGTTTCATCAGAGAATGGTATTCCATTGTCATTTAAATATTGTAGGTGTACGGATTCAGCAAAATATTCCAATATAATCCAGTAGTCCATCATCATAGTGGGTTGTCCATAGGATTGGCAGTGTCAGAAGTTGTTGACTTGAGCCTTCCACAGCTCAGTATATTAATATGGCTTTACTTTTTATACTTTGTTTTTATTCTTTTCTGCTGGATGGTTAAGACCAAGATAAAGCAAGAGCTATATAACAAGAAACGTAATTTTATATCTGATAAGGTCAGTCAAGTCCCCTTAGGATTTATCCTGAAACCCTCTACTGCACTTTATAGTTCCTTTGTCAGTGTCAGCCATGTGGATGAGTCACAGCCATTGCTTGACCAATTTGCTCTCTGTGAAAGCCTGAGAAAATGTTTTCTCTCCATGTGACTCTCCTTAGGCATATCCTACATCATCGATCACATTCCTTTGTGGCTATGTAATCTCCTTGATCAGAAAATTTGGGACACAACTGAGTTATATGTGATTACAGTATAGGTGCTCCTATGTCCTGAGTCTTGACTGATCTTGAAAGGCTAGGGCCAAAATGTTGGCTGTTCCTGAAGCCCTTCTCTTTCTCTAATTTTTGGTCTGCAAATGTAGGTTGCTAATCCTCCAGAAGAGAAGCTTATTATTACCCTACAACATATGCAGTTGAGTTTAACCTATCTGTCTGAATATTAAACATCTTAGGCATAACATGGAACAGATATTTTCCATCAAGCATTAATATGTTAAACTTTGAGTCCCTATAGAATATGAATAAAAAATTACAAAAATAAAAAATACGGATAAACAATTACATATTTTTGTACAGAAATTTAGAAATCTAACCATGTACAACATTGTAGCATGACAATCCTGTGACTTTTTTTTCTTGTCTGTTTTTTTCATTTATTAACCCTTTTTTAAACAGTTACTTGCGAGACAGTATGACAATAATTGGTTTGTCATGACAAGCAGTAGGTATTTAGAAGACCAAAATAACAGGTATTCTAAGCAAGACCCCATTATTACACATTGCTATCTTCAGTGCAGATGCTTAGTTCATAGGCATCAGCTTATGCAGTTAGTTAGTCAGGGTAAGAATCCTAGCAATTAACTGCTAGTTTCAAAAACTTGCTTGTGTTTTTCAGGATCATTGCCTTACCCATCTTGTCCAGTACCATTCATTAAAGAGAGTATCTTTCTCCCAATGAGTATATTTGGCTCCTTTGTTGCAGATAAATAAGGTGGACAAACGCATCTTTTGTTTATTTTACTAATTCTCTGGTCCTTTTTTTTTTTGCCAATATCATGCTGATTTTTATCATAGTAGTCTTTAGTATAATTTCATGTCAGGGATTGTGGTATCCTCTGACTCATTTGTTGCCCAGAATCGCTTTTGCTATTCTTGGTCTCTTCTAGTTCCAAGTGAAGTTTAGAATATTCGCTCTAGTTCTGTGATATGCTGATGGTATTTTGATGAGGTTATTTTAAATCTGTATAACAGTTTTGGGAGCAGGAGTATTTTCACTATGTTGGTTTTTCCTATCCACGGGCAAGGGATATCTTTCCATTTTCTGATATCCTCTTTGATCTCCTTTTTCCTAGTTCTGTAATTTTCAATATGTAGATGTACTAATTTTTATTAGTACTTGTTGGCAGTATATAGTTATTACATTTATCATGGAGAGTTGGTGCATATAATATATCTTGGTTCTTCTTGTCAACTTCTGAGTTTGTCCTCTCTCTACCCGTCCTCTATCTGTTGCTCACCTTCCCTATTGCAAAAGATTTGCATCTGTGTTTCTCTTTATCCTTTATTTTGTTCTTTATCTATATTTTCAATTTCTCTTAGAAAAGAAATAATGTGATATTTCAGCTTGTGTGCCTGATCTATTTTACATAATATTATGTCTCAAGGTCCTTCCATTTTTCTAAAAATGACGTTTGGCTTTATTTGTGGCAGAATAGTACTCTTTTTGTTTAAATACCATCTTTTCCTTATCCATTCATCTATGGATGGACATATAGGCATGCTCAAAGTTTAGCTATTACAAGTGTCATTCCTATGCAAATGAGTACCTATATATCACTGCAATAGGACATCCTTAGCTTTTCAGGAAAATACTTAGGAGTGAATTGCTGGGTTGAATGCAATTTCTAGGTTTTTTTTTCACTAATCTTCATATTAATTTCCATGATGACTGTAATAGCCTGATGACTGTACTAGTTTATATGTTCACTAACAGTATAGAAGGGTTTCATTTTCCCTAGTGCTTTGATTCACTGATTTTTTTTTTTGTTGTTGCTAGTTTCATTTTATTATTTTGAGTTGTGATCTTTATAATTTCTTTTCTTGTACTAGCTAGGGATTTTGATTGCTTTTCTTTTTCTAGCCCCTTGTGGTACATTATTAGGCTATTCGTTTGAGCTCACTTTGTTTTTCTCACATATGCAATTCACAACTAAACACTTCCCTCTTAGGACTGCTTTCATTGTGTCATCTGTTCTGACATATTGTATTAGCATTTTCTTTTTAGTTTTTGTATTTTAGGGAAGGGTATACAGGGTGTTCAGGGTTTCGCTATTAGATTGGACTTACAGTGAACTGCCTGTTTGCAACCTCCCAAGAGATGGGATTACAGGGGGCACCACCATGCCCAGTCTCAATTGCTGTCTCAGTGTACCCTGAGGGGTGGTGCCAGCATGGGATTGAACCCCTAGCCCCTGCTCCTGCTTGCAGGGGCTTTGATTCACTGAGCTATTTGGCCAGTTCAGCATTGTTATTTATATAGAGGAACTATCTGATTTCTCCTCCTTGTTTTCTGTTACCCACTGATGATTTGAAAGACTAGTGAATTTCATTACTTTTGATAATTTCTGTGGTTTCTTTTGTCATTGATTTCTAGTTTCACTGTACTATGCTCTGATGATATGCACTGGATAACTAATTCTCTTATATTTGCTGAAGCCTGCTTTATGGGAAAGTTTGTGGTCTATTTTGGAGAACGTTCCAAGTGCTACTGAAAAAAAGGCCTGGTTTTCTTAGGCATTGAAACACTCTGTAGATATCTATTAATGTCTATCCATTTGAAAGTTTGATTCAACTCTGAAATTTCTTCATTGTTTTGTCCAAGTGATCTGGCTATTTGTGCCAGTGGGGTACTGAGACCCTCTAGCACGATTGGGTTTAACTTATCTGACTCTTTATGTCCAGTAGTGTTTATTTTGTGAGGCAGGACACATCCATGTTTACTGTATAGGTATTTATAATTAGTATCTTTTCATCTTAAATTGTTTCTTTGACCAATATATTTGACTTGTTTGCCCTTTTTTGATTAATTTTTGTCTTGAAATTAATTAATTTTATCTGAAAATATATATGGTGGCTATACCTGTGTATTTTGGAGTTTCCATTGTATGGACTATTGTTTTTTCTTCTTTGATGTCTAGTCCATCTTTTGCTTTTTGGATTAAATATGCTTTTTGTTTGTAACATACTGTTAGTTTTCTTTATGAATCATGCAATCTGTGTCTTCTGATTGGGAATCTAAGATAATTCACATTGAGAAAGTTATTAATGAAAGGTTTTGATTTATTGCTGCATTGCATTATTTTCCTTTTTTGCAGAACTGGGGCTTGAACTCAGGCCCTTGGGCTTGCCAAGGAAGTGCTTACTCCACTGAGCCATCTCCTAGCCCCTGCATTATTTTCCTGTTGCTGAGATTTTTTCTTTCTTTTTTGTATTATTTATTTATTTATATTTTTAAGGAAGGGCCTACAGGGTGTTCAGGGTCTCACTACTAGATCAGACTCATAGTGATCCACCTGTTTACAGCCTCCCAAGAGCTGAGAGTACAGGTGTACACCACCATGCCTAGTCTCAATTGCTGTCTCAGCATGCCCCATGGGCGAGGCCAGCATGGCATGCCTGGGGATTAAACCCCATGCCCCTTTTTTCTTTCTGCTTAATGACTAATTTTACCTAATGTATTCACCCCCTAGACTTTTATTTGCATTGTTGGCTTCATTTTCTCTTCAGGTATATCCTTTCTTATGGTTTATGTCCAGTTGTTCCCCCAAAGCCTCATGTAATCATGCAGCAGAAACTTCTAGAGTTTAAGATTAATTCACGATCAAGACTGGGATTAATACTGCTGGGATTATGGGGAGATAGCCTGAATGCAACTTAAAGGAGACAGATTTCCTCTCTGTTGCCGTTATTGCTGCTACTCCTCCCTTGCAGTTTTTCTGTCTTTCACCACCAGGAATTGCTGCCCTTTTCCATGTGCCTTGGAGCCAGCTGAGTACTGACTGCAACCTCCAGAAACTGGGAGCTAAATAAACCTTTTCTTCCTTCAATTTAGGTGTTGCGTATTTGTCCCAGCAATAAGAGGAAAGTAACTTATTGTGGATTGCTGACTTGGTAATCATGAATTTCTAATATGGTCTTTGTCACAGAAATACCTTATTTCTTATCTGTTTGGAATGATAGTCTTGAGGATATATCAGTCTGGATTGAAAATCATTTTCTTAAGACTTGAAACACTTCATTCTAAGATCTCTTGCCTTTAAAATTTGTGGTGAAAAACTTGCTGTAATTCTAATGGGTTTACTTTTCAAGCAATTTATAGCTTTCTATCTAAGGACTTTTCAGATTCACTCTTTGTATCAGACTTCTGGGACTTTAATTATCATGTACTGGCTATTTGGAGTATTATATACATCACTTACCTGTTTATTAAATTCTTTCCCCGTGTTTTGAAAGGTTTCTGTTATTTTTTCATATTGCGTTACTGAGTTTGTGTTGTCTTCCGATTTTTACTAATTCCAATCAACATTATATTGGTCTTCTTTGCCTTGTCCAACAGTTGTGGAATCCATTTTTCACTAGCTCTGTTTATTTTTGGCATAATTCTGAGTATGTGATTACTTGGCCTGCCTCCTCATTCTTATCAGCTCTTCTCACATTGGTCACTTCTGCTGCCTTTACCTCTGTTCTACCTTTAGTAGAATGTTTTGCCTGGATTTCCATTTGTTACTATTTCATGGAACATAATTTTGTCAAACTGGTCATTTATGTTTTGTATTATTTTGTTTAGCTTCAGGAGCTTTTTATTAGTGTCTTCCTTCAACTCATTCATCATCTTATTTATTAAGTCAATTTTCTGTTTAGTTATATTTAGACTTCTTGAGCATCTTACTGATTTGTGCTTTTTCTTTTTTGGAAGGGTCCACAGGGTGTTCAGAGTCTCACTGCTAGATCTGACTATAGTGATCCACCTGTTTATAGCCGCCCAAGTGCTGGGATTACAGGCGGGTGCCACCATACCCAGTCTGCTGATCTGTTTTATATTTCCTCTTTTACCAATTGATTAATTCAGTTGTATGCCTGTTGATATTCTCCTTATGAATGCCAAATGTATCAACTTTGAAGCTATTGAGAGCTTTTGGAGACATTTTGTGCCTTATCTTTTCACACTTCTTTTTTTAATGTAGAGGGTTGCAAGTTGATTAAAGTGAACAAACATTTTTGGTAGTGTGGATGCCTCTTTGTCTTTCTTGACTTGAGTTTAAGTTTGTCAGGTGTGTATAGCAGCCCCTCCTCATATCTGTATCTTGTGGTCATTTCCCACACAGCCATTGTGGTCAGGTGACCACATTGAAATCCATTCTGGGATTTCTTATTTATTTATTTATTTATTTTTTTGGTGAAACTGGGGATTGAACTCGGACCCTTGTATTTGCCAGGGAAGTGCTTATTCTACTGAGTCATCTTCCCAGCCCCAGATTTCTTATTCTTGGAGTAGCTCAGTCTTAAATAATTAATCTTTTTCCCAGGATTAATACCTCTGGATTAATCACTCTCAAACATGGCAGGCACTAAAATGGATTTCTTCTCCTGAAGTAATTTCCTTTATTGTGAAAGTTTTACTTTCAGGTAAAACTCATGCTTTGTTCTTGCAGCTTACAGTAACTGTAGGCTTGTCTTGAGGCTGGTAGTGCTGGCACAATCCATTGGTTTTTGGTAGAGCTGTCAACTCTTTCTGGCCTAACCTGGTGTTCACAAAACCAGCTTATCCTCCCCCAAGCCAGTGTTAGCCTTCCAGATGGTTTCATTCTTTTGTATCTCATCTTCAGCTTCCAGTTTCTCTGTGGTTTTGAATGTATCTGTTAGCTTTTTCTTAACTCATGGAATTCTTCACTTTCTCTTTGCTCAGTTGTTTTCCAGGTGTTGTGAATGCAAGGTCATTTTGAATCCAATGATAAGGAATATTCAGAATGAATAAAATAATTTTCTGATTAGTTCTAAAATTCTAAGCCTATACTAAGACCACTGTGACATCAGCTAGTATGTTAGTAAAGAAACATTGCATTTACTCATAATTCAAATCTTATTCTAAAAGAAACAACAAATGTTTATTTGTTTAAACCATCAGTGAAACCTTTAAAATAACTTTTAAGAAGCTACTGCCTCTGAATAATATAGTTTTAAGATTATTTATGCATCTCTCCATCTCATAAATAATCTTCGTTACCAGTATGCCCAGCAGAATGGTTCAGAAACCAAACACTATTTTTTCACTTGATTCATCAGTCATATCTTTCGTCAGCTGATAATACTTATTCAAACCTTTTCATGAAAAAATTATAGACCAAGTAGTTCTGTTTCTGTTGATGCTGACAGTGTACTAGACACTACAGAATCAATCCTGCATCTGTCAGCCCAACTGAGTTTTATATATGATTGCCATTGCGAGAACAATTTTTCTTGTTAACATATTGGAAAACAGTTATTGTTTTTTATAAAGGGGGCTTGGGTATAAATTTTAGGAATATAGGTAGTAATGGTGCTCACCAAGAAGGCAAAATAGTAGCTTTCCACTGTCACCTCTCTGGAGAAGCATAGAAATTTAAGGCCTATGTGCCCATTGTAGTACCTTTATAATAGTCTTGTCAAGCAAGTTCCAATGCACTATTGGAGAAGAATTATAAGAGTGGACATAAGGACAGTTTACTAATGTCACTGGCCACCAAAATGACAAGGATGTGTCTCTTTTTGCTTTGTTCTTTTCTTTGTTTACTTTTTAATTATTTATATTATCTGTTTATTTTTATTTATATAGGGTCTCCATATGCTGTTTGGACTCACAGTGATCTTCCTGGCGCACCTTCCTCAGTGCTTGGATTACAGGCCTGCGCCACCATGCCTGGTTCCCAGGCTGAAACATTATGCCCAGAGTTCTGGGGCTGGCATGGAATGTGATACCAGGGATCGAACCTGGGTCCTTGCTCTTGCCAAGCAGGCATTTAGGCTGCTGAGCTATCTCCCCAGCCCTATTTCTTTACTTTATTTATGTTTTATTTTTATTAATTTTATTGAGAAACAAATAGCAATGAGACAGTTTCAAAACCAATCAATAGGACAGTTTTAATAATTAATACACTAAATATTGTTGTTTTCATAGTGGTTATTCATAGTACAAAATGCAGACATGATATCCTGTCCACACACTCTTCGTACAAATCTTTCTTCTCATTGAATTAAGAGAAAGTAGCTGTATGTCTATCCTAACTATTTTGTATATACAATACAAAATGGTCCTTCATTTATATACGCTTTTTTTGTTTAGTTTTGTCAGAGAAGGGTATTCAATTGTCATTTAAATATTGTAGGTGCATGAATTCAGCAAAATAATCCAATATAGTTCAGTAGTCCATAATAGTAGTGGGTTATCTATAGGACTTCAAGTCAGAAGCTGTTGACTTGAGTCCTTTACAGCTCTGCATATTAATATGGCTTTATTTTTTATACCTCATTATTATACTTTTCTACTGGATAGTTAAGACCAAAATAAAGAAGACCTATATAACAAGAAATGTAACTTTTGTATCTGATGAAGTCAGTCAAGTCCCCTCAGGATTTGAAACCCTGAAACTCTGTATCACAGTATGTAGATCCTTTGCCAGTGTCAGCCATGTGGATGAGTCACGGCCATTGCCTGTCCAATTTGCTCTCTGAAAGCCTGAAAGAATGTTTTCTCTCCATGTGATTCTCTTTAGGCACATTCTTCATCATTGATTACTTTCCTCTGTGGCCCTGTAGTCTGCTTGATCAGAAAATCTGGGACATCACTGAGTTCCAAGATGTAATAGTGCAGGTTCTCCTATGTCCTGAGTCCTCACTGACCTTGAAAGGCTAGGGCCAAAATGTTGGCTGTCTTTGCAGTCCTTCTTTTTCTCTATTTTTGGCCTGCAAACTCAAGTTGTTAACCCTCCAGAGGAGAAGCTTAATGATATTACTATCCTACAATATAGGCAGTTGAGCCTAACCTCACTAACTGTCTGAATATCAAACATCTTAGGCATAATATTGTACAGGTATTTTCCATCAAGTGTCAATATGTTAAAGTTTAAATCCATATAGAATTTGAAGAAATAAAAATCGTGTCTAAGTCTTCAATAGCTGTGCTGGCCAATTTTTTGGGCAGGATAGATAAAGACTGGACATTGTATTGTCTGGCAGAATAAAAAGGAAATAACAAGGATCATAGGGAAATAGAGGATAGCAAAATAAGAGGAAAGATAAAATTTAAAGTCCTTTCATTTTTCTTTCATCTGTTTCTTTTCAGGGTTGACAATTAAACCCAAGGCTTTATGCAAACTAGTCAAGTGCTTTTGCATTAATCTACACTGCCAATTTAGAAATTGTTTTTCTTAAAAGGTAAAATGGGGCTAGGGATATAGCTCAGTGGCTTAAGTGTCTGCCTGGCAGCATGAGGTCCTGAGTTCAATCTCCAGTAAAAAAAAAAAAAAAAAACATAAAAATGATAAAGTTGACAAATATTTAGTGAAATAAAAAAAAGGGAAGAAAAGGAGTTGGAGGAAGAAGATTAAGGAGACTGAGGTATATAAAATCAAAAATGGAAGAGACGAGTTTACAACTGATGCCACAGAGATAGAAAAGATCAGAAGTGATTATTTTGAATAGTTATATCACAAAAATTAAAGTAGAACAAAAACATACAAACTACTAAGATTGAAACATAATAAAAAGGGAAATCTGAAAAGACCAAAGTTGAGCAAAATTACATTAGTAACAAATCTTCCCCACAAAGAAAATTCACTGGTTTCACCAGTAAATTTCACTTTTTAATGAAGAAATAATATGAACTGTATTGTATTAGTCTCCTTTCCACTACTGTCACAAAATACCATGATAGGGCCAGCAAAATGACTGAACAGTACCTGCTTAGGCAAGCTTAGGTAGGTGCAGGGGACTGCAGTATGATCCCTGTCACCGCATACTGTATCAGCTCCACCCTCAGGGCAGGGTGAGCTGGCCAAAAAACAAAAAGAAAAATAAAAACCTATGACAAATGAATTCAAAAGAAGAGAAGATGTATTTTAGTCCATAGTTTCTTTTTCTCTTTCTTTCTTTCTTTCTTTCTTTCTTTCTTTCTTTCTTTCTTTCTTTCTTTCTTTCTTTCTTTCTTTCTTTCTTTTTTTGAGACAGGGCCTCACTATGCAGTCTGGGCTGGCATTGTGCTCACTTTTGTAGGTCTCATGCTGGTCTTGAACTCACAGAGATCCTCCTGGCTCAACCTCCTACGTGCTGGGATAACAGGTGTTCATCACCACACGTGGCCCACAGTTTCAAAGGCTTCCATTGCTGTCCCGTTGCTGCAGGACTAAAGCAGGCTTCAAGGAAGAAGGGTGTGATGGAGTAAGGCTCCACTTCCCACCAGTCAAGATGGTGGAAGAAAGGAAGAAAGCAAGAGAGTGAGGGCTTGGAGGTAAGCCCTTAAAGACAAGCCTACTTCCTCTAACTGAGGCCTACCTCCAAATAGTCAATTCAGACTTTAAGTCATTAATAGATGAAACACTCATGGAGTCAGTGCCTCTCTATCCAATCACCTCTCTAGGTCCTACCTCTGAAATGATTCAGTATTGAGTTTAGTTTCTATTCATTCACAGCAAACTACCCAAGAAAGAAGTGAAGAAAACAATGTCATTTAAAATATTATGCTAGGGATTAAAGTCCTCAATGCATGAATCTTTGGGAAAATATTTTGTATTAAAAACTAGAGCTTGTTAAATTCTTTCACAAAATCAGAGAGGAAGGAATGTCTCCAAACTCATGTTAGGAAGTCAGACTCAACATGCTCTGCTAATCTCAACTTCTTCTTTTTAACCATTTGCTTCTCACAGAGTTGCTTTTGCCCTGTAGTTGACCCATTCAATACTTGGCCAAGTTCCACAGCCTGAAATATAGACCATTTTTATCTGTCACATTCATCTCACTAGTACTAGAAAAAAATCTGATGCCTCAGCAGTACTCAGGAGTCTGAGAAAAGATGATCACTGTGAATTTGATGCCAGTGTGGACTACACAGTGAGTTCAAGGCCAGCCAGCCTAAACTACATAGCAATATCCTGTCAAATAAATAAATAAATAAATAAATAAATAAATAAATAAATAACAAAAAACTATTTAAGTGGGCATAATCTGATTCTTTTGCATATTATTTCAGTTAATTCAAATTTCATTTAGCAATGATTGTGCCTCAGACAAAGCTCATTGGCTATGATATTGCCACTGTACAAAACTAATTCAGATTTTCTACATGTGGGCAGAGGATGTAACTCAGTGGCACAGTGCCTGCCACTGAGGTCATGTGTTCAATTTATGATCAAAAAACAAAGTAGAAAGACAAATTTCATATCCCTAACTATAGTATGTGTTAAGTTAGAATTGTTTGAAACCCTTATTTGTTTTTTGGTGAAGTCTTTCTTTTTGACAGAATCAGGGATTGAACTCAGGCCCTTGTGCTTGTCAGGCAAGCACTTATTCTATGGAGATATCTCCCCAGCCCCTTGAATCCCTTATTTCTCAAAACAGAGTGAGTTCACTATCAATTTATATTCTTTTTATCTTCATAGCCATCAACATTAACTAATCTTACTTCCTATGTGTCAGGCACTAATTAGTGTAAATGCTTTTCTACATAGTACTGTAAATTATTAAGTTGTACAAGAACTTTTGAGTTACACCGTTGTTCTCATTGTAAATGGAATAAATTAAAATCAAGAGAGGTTACACAGTTAGTTCAAAGTCACCAAGTTAAAAGTGAACTGAACATAGTTGAATGATTTAGTGATTTCAAATTTGCGAGAATGTAGACTACATGCTATAAATTTGTGTAACTTTACAGAAGAGGAAGAGTAGGTTAATAACTTCCTGTGTCAGAGAATTTTTTGCATGCTTATATATTAATATTTTTTTTCCTTCTGGGTAAGAGTATAATGAATGGGCTTATGGAGTTAAAATCTTTGATTATATTTTTCCTTTCAAATTTAAAAATGTCATGCATAGTACCTATAAATAATTTGTCTTGGTACCAGGAATAAAACTCAGAACCTTATTCTTTCCAGGAAGGTGC
Source organism: Ctenomys sociabilis (assembly GCA_004027165.1). Lineage (NCBI taxonomy): Eukaryota > Metazoa > Chordata > Mammalia > Rodentia > Ctenomyidae > Ctenomys > Ctenomys sociabilis. Next base: position 47,563 of record PVKA01011487.1, read on the forward strand.
TGCACCACTGAGCTATAAAACCAGCCCTTGTTGTGTGTAATACAATAAGAGTAGGTTAACAACAGTTCAACCTTTGATCTCAGTGTGATCTTATATGAAGTTTTGTATCATAGGGGATACAGGCTTTCCCCTGAGGATAATGAGAACTTTGAAACAGAGTTTGAACTGGGGGATCACCTCAGTGTTCATGTATCAAAGAAGACTAACTTGATTTTTATGCTCTATTAATTAGAGGTAGAAAAACACTTGGGAAAGGAGCTATCATTAGAAGATTATTGGACTATTTTTAGGGAGGTATACAGAGTTTAGGTAGACAATGACAAGGAACACAGTGGTTGCTTCACAAAGCAAGTCTTGCCTCAACAAGGATTCTTCAATAATGAGATATATAAAGAAAACAAAAGATGTCACAGATGCCACCCAAGCTGTGAGTCTAGGTATACTGAACAATAGTTTAGAGAGGAGGATCTTTATAGGGAAAAATGAGTATTTTGGGAGAACAGGGACTCTGAAGGGATTTAAGAACATAGTATTTGGACCAATACAAAGATCAGATAGAGATGAAGTCTAGAGGTCAGAAGTGTGTGGCAGAAAGCTAGACAGACTCTCCTAGTGGTTTTCCAGGTAAGGGTCCAGGGAGAAGGCTGACTGGTTAGAGTGAACTTGGCCAGGTGGGGGCACCAGGGAAGCACCAGTTGCTGGAGACAGTTGGCCAAGACAAGAGCACAAACAGGTTGTTGAGTCTTGCAAGGTCATTTTTGTGTTAGAAAAATTATAGCAGGCTGAGGAGGTGGGGGCAGTGAGGTGGAATTACCTGGATAGCACAACTGTGAAAATGCAAGATATAAATGGCATCTAGAGTTCAGAGGGGGGTGTGACCAGTAGCAAGAGACTAGTGACTTTGAAGTAAGTGATTTCAGAGAGAGAGATTTGCCCCAGTTTAAAATAATGTAAATGGGGAGTGGAAATACGATAGTAATGTAAGGGAAGGGCATAAAGGATGAGATATTTTTCACACCTGAAATATTCTCATGAATTTTATGAGCTCAGTGGAATAATATCATGCAAAGGATAACTGAAGATGACAGAGATGATGCTAGTGGGAGTCACATAATCAAGGATACTGGCAGAAGGTGTGCGCTGGTGGTCAATGGAAAGGAAAAACGTTCAGCTGACAGAGACTTCCTGGACTGATTATTACTGAGATTGCCAAGCTTGTATGATTAAGCTGTTTTCTGATATTACTGTGCTCTGGGCAGTCATTGTTTTCTTGGAGAAATGTGGTATTGGGCATATAGAATGTGGGGAGATTTTGGGATACACTCTTCAGACAGTGTGCAAGTTATAATCTCTCTTGTTTAAAAAATATGGCTGCAACTCAAACTTAGCTATTTCTACTTTATATGTCTTCCTCAGAAAAAAAGTTTTGCCTTGAAATATCGAGATATATATATATATATATAACTTAATTTCATCTTTATAGGATTCTTTATGACTGAGAAAGCTAAACACTTAGTAAATAGGTTACGACGGCATCTTGGTCCTTCAGCATCCTTCTATGAACTCAAGCGTCTCTAAGATTGGAACTTAGATGACTGACTTAATCTTGGCAGCACATTAGAACCATCTTGGGGGTCACTTCTAAGAAATATAAGTGCCTTACTCATACTTTTGTAGAACTGGAGTGAGGCCTAGTTTAAGGGATTTGGAGTAAGGCTTAATAACCAGTATTAGTATTATTACTTTAGTCAAATTTCCAAGTGGCATATACAATGAAAGTTGGGAACCACTGGTTGAGATCAGTAGGTGATAACACACCAATCGACAAGTTTTTAATCATGTGGGACAGGCAGCCCCTTCAGACTTGTATACCTAAGGCAAAATGCACTTCTGAAAGTTGCAGTTCATCCTGCCTTTTCTGTCTTTATCAGTTGCAACTCCAAAAGGAAATTTGAAGGCCTCTCGGATTCCTTTCTCCAAATCTAGTTTGCCCTTACATTCTTTTGTTCTTCCTAGTCTCATGCTTGTGTTCCCTTAGCGCTACCAACCTCCAAGTCATCCACGCTGGTAATCTTCGGGTCTCTGCTGTCTTCTTAATTCAGTTGTAGACAGTTGAGTTTATCCTATGCTTCAGTGCAGGCATGTTGTCACCATGGGTTCATGTAAGGACTTCCCTTTGTTTGAGTGAAGATATGAATTAATTTTTTTTTCAGCAGTCTATTCTGCACATGACTACGAGATCCTCCCACCATGTCCTCCTGTCTCAAAGCTTTCAGTATGTACTCATTTACTACCATGCAGATGGTGAACAGCTTGTGTACTCTTTGAGGTGCCTTATGATCTAAACTCATTTAATTTAGAAAATATTTAACTTCATTTTCACCATATCTAAAAGAATATCTATATCTATATCTATATCTATATATATATATATATTCATTTTATTTATTTATTTAGGCAGAACTGGGAATTGAACTCAGATCCTTGTACTTGTCAGGGAAGTGCTTGCTATACTGAGACATCTCCCAAGCCCCTTAATTTTATTATTTATTTTTTTATTTTTGTGGTACTAAGACCTTGCACTTGCCAGGCAAGCACTTATTCCACTGAAATATCTCCCTGGCTCCTCCTTTTTTTTTTTTTTTAATATCACTGATTTAATTGAAGAGCACACTCCCATAGAGGGCATTCCACTAACATACTAAGTAAAAACATTTGACATGAAGACATCTCAGCATCGTTACTTATGGCATTATGTAGACCTTTTATTTTTTTTTTCAAGTTTCCCCAGTACTTTTAAAAGGTGAAAGATTTATACGATCTGAAGGGAAACCAGAGTATTCCCCAGTACTTTTAAAAATATTTTTAAAGAATATAAAACAGTAATAAAAAATAGCATTAGAAACAATACAAAATTCACTAACAAAGTAATAGGAATTCACAAATGATTGTTCTACTGCACGATGCTATCTTCAGATTAACTGTTTAGGTTACCAGGTGCAAAATTGGTTAAAAACAACAATAAAAAGGTTTAAGACATTAAGTAGAAACAAAATGAGAATAAAAAAGAAAAAAAAATTAAGCATTTACTCTGTAATTCAAAAGACCAGCAGGAACTGACTGTATTATTATCTAAATCATCCTACAGGTATACATACATATATCTTTTTCCTTTTTTTTTCTTTTGTCCTTTTCTTTTACTTTTCTGGTTAATAGGACAGTTTCAATAATTAATACGTTGTATATGGTTATCTTCTTAGTGGCTATCCATAGTGCAAGATACAGACAGGATATCCTGTCTGAACATTATTAGTACAAATATTTCTTCTCATTGATTTAAGCAAAAGTAAGTGAATATCTATCCTAATTATACTGTACATAGAGATACAGAATGGTTCTTCCTTTATATTCCCTTTTTTTGTTTATTCCTGTTAGAGATGGGTATTCCTTTGGCATCTAAATACTATAAGTGCATGAATTCGCAAAACAATCCAACACAGTCCAGCAGTCCACAATACTAATAGGTTCTCCGCAGAAGTTGTTGACTTGAGCCTTTCACAGCTCAGCATATTAATATGGCTTTACTTTTATATCTATTTTTTACTTTTCTGCTGCATGGTTAAGACCAAGATAAAGCAACACCCATAAAACAAGAAATGTATCTTTTTTTTAATCTAATATGGTCAATCAAGTCCCCTCAGGATTTATCCTGTTACTCTAAACCAGAGTTTGCAGATCTTTCATCAGTGTCAGCCATGCGGATGAATCACTGCTGTTGCTTGACCAATTTGCTCCCTGAAAAAGCCTGAGAGAATGTTTTCTCTCCATGTGACACTCCTTAGGCACACTCTACGTCATTGATTATGTTGCTCTGTGGCCCCATAATCTCCTTGATCAGAAAATTTGGGACACAACTGAGTTACATGATGTTATAGTACAGGTTCCCCTACGTCCTGAGTCTTCACTGATTTTGAAAGGCTAGGGTCAAAATGTTGGCTGTCCTTGCAACCCTTCTATTTCTCTAATTTTTGGTCTGCAAACTTAGGCTGTTAACTCTTCAGCAGAGAAGCTTATTATTACCCTACTACATATGCATTTGGGTTTATTCTCACTATCTGTCTGAATATCAAACATCTTAGGCATAACATGGAACAGATATTTTCCATCAAGTATTGATATGTTAAATTTTTAAGTCCCTACAGAATATGGAGATAAAAAATTTATTTATTTATTTATTTATTTATTTATTTATTTATTTATTTATTTATTTATTTATTTTGGTGGAACTGGTGATTGAACTCAGGTCCTTGCACTTGCCAGGGAAGTGCTTATTCCACTGAGCCATCTCTGTAGGCCCTGAAGGTAAAAATTTAAAAAATGAAAAACATTTAAAGAATATGAATAGACAGTTACATATTTTCACACAAAATTATAGAAATCTAAACATATACAGCATCAGAGCAGGACAGTCCTGTGACATTTCTTTCTTTTTTCTTCTGTCTTTTCTTTTTTCATTTATTGCCCATTTTAAAAAAAGAAAAAACTTTTACTTGAGAGACGGTATGTTAATAATTGGTTTGTCCTGAGAAGTACATATTTAGAGGACCAGAATGACAGGCATTCCAAGAGGGACCCTTCTATTACACATTGCTATCTTCAATGAGGTTGCTTAGTTCACAGGTATTAATATATATAGTGAGTAAAGGTGAGAATCGTTCCAATTAATTACTAGATTCAAAAATCTTCTGAAGATTCTCAGGATCATCAACTTATTCATCTTGTACATATAACAGTATGGTTTGCCTCTGTTATGTTTCCCAGCTATTCTCCTTGCCTTCTCTTCATTGTCCAATCTGAAGTTCTTCTTTTCCTTTTGTGTGATAACTTTCTATTTGCAACTCTTCTTTTGAATTTTATACTAGGGAGACTATGCAATGTTTATACATATGGGTCTGGTTTACTTCACTTATGAGTATTTCTTCAAGTGGCGCCCACTTAAATATGAAGTCTTAGAGTCTGCCATTCTTAACAGCTGAGTAATACTCCATTGTATGAAAATACCACATTTTTTCATCCATTTCACAGGTGATGGACGTCTTGGTTGTTTCCAACATTTGGCTATCACAAATTTTGCTGCTACAAATATAAATACATGTATATCATTATATGATGTTTTCAGTTCCTCCAGGAAAATTTCCAGTAGGGGGATAGCTGGCTTGAATGGGATTTCCAGTCTTACCTTTTCAAGAAGTCTCCATACTGATTTCAATAGTGGTTCCACCAATCTGTATTCACACCAGCAATGCAGAAGGGTTCCTTTTCCCCACATCCTCTCCAACATTTGTTGTTGGTTGATTTATTTATGACAGCCATTCTTTCTGGGGTGAGATGATATCTCAGTATTGTTTTAATTTGCATTTCACAGATTAAATGGATGTGGAGCATTTTTTCATATATCTATTTCTTTCTTTAATTTCATCCTCTGAGAAGTGTGTGTTCATCTCAGAAGCCCATTTCTGGATTGGGTCTTTAAATTTAGGGGCCCTAATGTTTTTTAGTTCTTTATAAACTCTAGAGAGCAATCTTTGACTGAGTGCTTATTAGTTAGATGTTTTCAAAATTTGTGGGTTGTCTTTTCACTTTGTTGGTAATTTCTTTTGACATGCAAAACATCTGAATAAGAAGTGGTCCCACTTGTTAATTGTTTCAAGTATTACCTGTGCAATCTGATTTTTGTTCATGAACTCTTTGCCTTACCCCTATGTCTTCAAGAGTTCCTCCTATTTTCTCTTCCAGGAGATTGAGTGTTTTTATTTTAATGTTTAGATATTTAATCCATTTTGACATTAACTTAGTGCATGGTGATAGAGCTGGGTCAAGTTTTAGTTTTTGGCATGTAGAAAGCCATGTTTTCCAGCACCATTTGTTAAAGAGGCTATCTTTCTTCCAGTAAGCGTGTTTGGCCCCTTTGTTGAAGATCAAGTTGCTGAGTGTGCTCGAAGAGGCTTCTTCATCTTCTAATCTATTCCATTGATCCTCCGATCTACTTTGTTGCCAATACCATGCTGATTTTGTCACAGTAATTTTGTAGTATAATTTGAAGTCAGGTATTGTAATGCTGCCTACCTTGTCTTTGTTGGCCAGGGTTGCCGTTGCTATTTGAGCTCTTTTCTGGTTCCAAATAAATTTTAGGAATGATTTCTCTAGTCTGTGAAGTATGTTACTGGTAGTTTGATAGGGATTGTATTAAATCTGTATAGTGCTTTTGGTTGTGTCAACATCTTCAAGATGTTGGTTCTTCCTATCCAGGAGTAGACAATATCTTTCCATTTTCTGAAATTCTCTATGGTCTCTTTTTTTCAGATTAGTGTAATTTTCCTTGAAATGATCTTTGACTTTTTTAGTTGGATTTATTCCAAGGTATTTTCTTTTTCTCCGATGCTATTTTAAAAGGTATTGTTTCTGTAATTTCCATCTTAGTGTGTTTGTTATCTGTGTAGAGAAATGCTATTGACTTTTGGGCATTGACTTTGTATCCTGATAGGCTACTGTACTTGTGTATCAATTCTAATAGCTTCTTGGTGGAGTTTTTTGGGTCTTCCAAGTAAAATGTCACGTCATCTGCAAATAATGATAATTTAACTTCTTCTTTCTACAAAAGGAATTCTTATTCCTTTTATTTCTCTCTCTTGTGTAATGGCTCTAGCTAATGATTCCAGAACTATACTGTAAAAGAGGGGTGATAGAGGACATCCTTGTCTTGTACCAGATCTGAGAGTAAAAGATTTCAGTTTTTCCTATTTAGAATTATATTAGGCATTGGGTTGTCTGACTTTTATTAAATTGAGGTAGAGGCTTTCTATTCCAATTTTCTGTAGGACTTAGAACACGAATGAGTGTTGGACTTTGTCAAAAGTCTTTTCTGCATGAATTGAAAAGATTATGTGGTTTTTAGATTTCACTATATTGATATAGTGCATTACATTTGTAGATTTCCATATATTGAATCATCCTTGCATCCCTGGGATGAATCCTACCTGGTAGTAGAGTGTAGTCTTCTTGATGATTTGCTGTGTTTTATTTGCTAGGATTTTATTGAGGATTTTTGGATCTATGTTCACGAGGAAGATTGGCCTGTCATTGTCGTTTTTAGTTGCATCTTTCCCTGGTTTTGGAATCAGTATAATACTTGCCTCCAGGAATGATTTTGGGAGGACTGTTTCCTTTTCAATTTCATTGAAGAGCTTGAGGAGTATAGGGATCATATCTTTCATTAATTTCTTGTAGAAATCAACAGTGAATCCATGAGGACATGGACTTTTCTTTGTCAATAGGATTTTTATTACATTTTGCATTTCATTTGCTGTTATTGGGTTGTTAAAAGTTGCTATATCTGCTTCATTCAGTTTTGGTAATTTGTACCTTTCTGGGAATCTGTCCATTTCTTGTTTCTTCTATTCTGTAACAGTAAAGATTCTCAAAGTAGATATTGATTCTGAGATTCCTCTGGGTCTGTGATGATTATACCCTTTTCATTCCTATTTCTTGTATTTGAACTTTTTTTCCCCTCTTCTTTATGTGGTTACCTAGGGGCTTATTGATTTTATTTAGTGTTTCAAAAAACTAGCTTTTCAATTCGTTAATTCTTTGAACTGTTTTCTTTGCCCCAATTGCATTAATTTCTGATGTAATCTTTATGATTTCTTCCAGTCTTTGGGCTCTGGTTTGCTCTTCCTTTTGTAGATGTTGGAGGTGCATCATTAGGGTGTTTATTTGTTCCTGTTGTGTTTTCCTAATATATGAGTTCATAGCTATGAATTTTCCCCTGAGGAAATTCATAGCTATGAATTTCCCTTCTTCACATCCCGTAAATTCTGATAAGTTGAGGTTGACTCTTCATTGTTGATATTGTTGAATATCTTTATTTTCATCTGTGACCCATTGGTTGCTGAGTAGGGTGTTGTCTAATTTCTATGTATTTAAGGTTTTGTTCTGGTTTCTTTTGTTGTTTATTTCCAGCTTCATTGCAGTGTGGTTAGATAACATGCATGGGATAATTTCTGTTTTCATGCATGTACTTCACCATGATCTATGGACTTGTATGTGTTGTATTTTAGAAAATGACCCATGTGCAGCCGAAAAAAATACATATTCAGCTGTGGTGGCTTGGAATACTCTGTATATATCCACCAAGTCCATTTGCTCCATGCTCTGCTTCAGTTCTGCTACTTCTTTGATAATTTTTTGTCTGGTTGACCTATCTTTTTGGGATAAGGGGCTTTTAAGGTCTCCTCTTAAGAATGTGGTATTGGTTATTAGATTTTTCATGTCCATTAGGATCTGTCTTATATAATGGGGTGCTTCCTTATTTGGTGCATGCATATTTATGAGTGTTACCTCTTCCTCTTGAATTTTTCCCTTAACCAATATATAGTGACCTTCTTTATTTCATTTGATTGTTCTTGGTTTGAAGTTGAGATGGTCTGAGAATAGGATTGGTAGCCCTCTTTTTTTCTGAGGTGCTGGGGCATGTAGTATTGTTTTCCATCCTTTGACTTTCAGCCTATGAATTTCTTAATGAGTTAAGTGTGTTTCTTGTGTACAGCATACTGTTGGATTTTTGTTTCCTAATCCACTGTGCCAGTCTACTTCTCTTAATATGTGAATTGAGTCCATTTATATTGTTGGTTATAATTGAGATGTGTTGACGTATGATTGACATGTTATTTACCTACTGTTGTTTACTCCTTCTTGTCCTGTGTTTAATTGTTTGCCCTCTTTAGTGAGTTCCTTCTGCTCTCTTTGTTGGAGTTCTGGTCATTTTGCTCCTTCTCTAGAACATCTTTCAGTACTCTGTGTATGTTTGACTTTACCATCATGAAATTCTTTTATATCATTTGTGTTGACTCCGTCTTTCTCATTGATTCCTATTAGTCTTACATTGTTCATCTTTGCATCATCTTGCAAGTGATGCATCATTTTTTTCTGCATCCTTGTTATTTGTAAGAGATCTTTTGTTACCTTTTCACTAGCTGCACCAGCATCGAGATGTGACATTCTTTCTTCACTTTCACTCAAATGGTTTTGCAGGCTTGTGTTTGAGATTTTATGTTCCTCTATATCTCTTTTTCATGCAATGTATTTCTTTCTTGTATTCCTCATTCAAGGAATCTGTCCTTTTTCTAACCTCTTTTTTTTTTTTAATCAATGTCTTCTTTAGAAACAGTAATTAATTTTTTTACTGTGGGAAACCTGTGACTCGCACCCACTTTATAATAATCTCAGCCATGCTCTTAAGTTTCCATTCCTCTGCTGAGTTAAGTTCCTAATTCTTCTTACCCCACCTATTTCCCATAAGTCTCCTGCTATGCCCCAGAGGTGGGACTTCCTGTCATAGCCGGTTGCCTAGTTACTCGCGCCTTTTACCCGCTGATGTCATTTCCCTATGCCTCCACTATATATACCCAGAGTTTCCTTTGAATAAACAAGACTTATCACTTCTCGGCCTTTTGGCTAAGATCAAGTGTTGAATAAATGAGACTTGATCAGAATCCTGTCTTGTCTCTATTTCTCATGTTTCCTGTCCTTTGTCCCCTCCTCCATTCCCCACTCCTCTCCCAGGTGACCCTTGTTGACTGACCCACTGGCCAGGACACTTTACTGCCGAATTTTTTTCAGATTGTGTTTCCTCCTTATGTTTCTGTATTTGATTCTTTGGGTGCTATGAATTCAGAGATTTATTTTTTATTTCAGAAATTAATTCTGCTCTGAGTTCCTCTATACCTTTCTGCTGTTGCTTATTTATTTCTGACGCTATCAGTTCATACATTTCTTCTGAGCTAGTGTCCTCTGCACTTGTTTTGGGCTGGCTGGTGGTGTGAGATTGCATTTTGCTCCTTTTCTTTGTCATTTTGTATAGCACTGATACTGACCTTTGTTGTAGAGCTTTGGTGCAGTTATAACCTTAGCACCTAATAAAATTTGAGTGCAGATCTATTAAGTTTGAGTTTATCTAGTTATGCCTCACTTGGGTATAGCTTTTGTGTTAGCTCCTTCCTGCTGCAGCCCTTGGAAGTGAACCTGTGCTACCCCTCTGTTGTGCCCCTGGCCCAGGTTGTACAGAGTAGCACAGAAGCTCTGCTACACACCAGCCAGGCCTGGGATTGGGCTCGATCTGGGGGTCCTGTTAGCATCACAGGAGTTCTCCCTCACTCAGTGGGCTTTGGAGCGGGGGCTCTGGAGGCCCTCATGTCGGGGGCTGGCCTGGACTTTATCCCCAGCACAGGGGAGCACAGGAGCTCACTGCCACATTCATCAGGCCTGAGCTTGGGCTGTATGGCAGGGGTGGATGTTTCCCGAGAAAGCAAAAAACAGGGGGAGAAAGGTTCCTGAGCATTCAGCAGAAGGACTCACTCAGGGGCTGGCCTGGGCTTGATCTGGGGAGGGAGATCTAACCATTGCTGGGGAGCACTGGAACTCTACCCCACACTTGCCAGGCCTGAGCTTGGGCTGAATGGGAGGGGTGGAGGTTTCCTGAGAGAGGAAGAGAGTGGTGGAAAGGGTCCTGAGAATGTGGCAGAAGCCCTAGCCCTGAAAAGAATATGTATGTTCTTTTAGGTTCAGACTAGGGTATATAATATATATAAATATACATAAAATGATTTGTATATATTCTATATATATGATTTGTAATTAGGACATGTATATTCTTTGTAGATCTACGAATGCTTGGAGTTAATCAATAGTCTAATAAGCTTGTTTTCTGCAATTTTTTTTTTTTTTTTTTTTTTTGTATTTTAGAGTAGTGTCTACAGGACACTAGTGTCTCACTACTAGATCAGACTCATAATGATCTGCCTGTTTACAGTCTCGCAAAAGCTGAGATTATAGGCCCACAACACCATGCCCAATCTCAATTGCCATCTCAGCATGCCCCAGGGGTGGGGCTGGCATAGCAGGCCCTGGGATCAAACCCCCAGCCTCTGTGCCTGCTTGCAGGTGCTTTAATCCACTGAACTATTTGTCCAACCCTCTGCAGTATTTCAATGGCACAAATTCAATGTCACTTTTCATATTGTTTGTCTTTTTTGAAAACCTCTGAGGTCTTTCATTTGTTTAAGCCTCAATTTCAATTCTATTCATCTATAATACCTTTTTACCTGAGCACATAAATAAATGTATCACACAGTGAGATCTATATGGTTTCGGTCCATTCTCTGTCTTCGTGTCTCTTTTGAATGTGTTCAAATATCATTATCTGTTTTTCTTTACTCTTACATTTTTGTAGGAAAACATTATAAAACTTCTGACTGCACTTTGTAGTGTAAAGTTCTATTATGATTTCTATTTTTGTACATGTTAGTCAGATTAAGATTTATAAAATTGGTGCTTTTAAAAGTTCACCAGTACTTTTTCAAGTATGGTCTAGATTTTGACCAATTTTTTGGTAAAGATTGTTATTCAGTGTTGAAAATAATGCAGATTCTTAATTTTTAACTATGAAAAAGATAATTTAATGTTCAAAATCAGATTATGACTAAATCAAAATTATAGTCATAATCATTTGATTATGACTATAATCAAAATTATATTCATAATCTTACCAGGAACAATTGTACTATGAATGTAGTGTATTGTTTCTGCTTTTTACTACTCATCTGAATGACGAAAATTCACCTAAATATACTTGTATTTTGACTTTGATGCACTTTTTGCCATGAGAATATTGTAATGAACACTATTTAAAATATGCTAAATATTCAGTTGCATGAATATCTCATAATTACTTAATTCCTTGGTGTTGGACAGTTAGATCTGCATGTGGTTTTACTACTTTAAGCAATATTTAATACCTCAAATATTAAGATAATAGACTGAAATGATAATAGCTTTCACATTCCTATTCATCTTTAGAAATGCAATAAAGATATATTTTTAAAGGTTGTAAGTAGACTAAAAAATAAGAATTCAGAATAGTCAGAAACTGAGAAGTCCCTGAAAAGCGGAGAATATATTGCATCTTCTTGAAAAACAAAATTCAGCACAAAGGATGAGCCAAAGAGGGGTGTTAGCAGTAGACGAGGGGAATCAGAACATTGTCATGCCCAGAAGAAGTGCTTGAGTCTGTGGTCTGAAAGGTAACTGGGGGATTAATGGGGATGCCACAGATGGCTACCTCCAGAGAAGGGCGGCAGATAGGAAATCTTGGGGTGGAGAAAGGCTGACAGAGGCGCAAAACAAAGGATATTCATCCATTTGAGATATCCAAGCAGGCAAGACACATTCGTGGTAGTATCTCTCAGTTCCTGTATTCTTACTAAACAGGAGGACACACAATCTTTGGTACCCTATTTTGTAATTGAACAAAGCAAAAAGAATAGATAATTACATTAATCAGACATCTAAAATAAAAAGTAAGTACTGTGCCTGGCTATAGTCATCTACAGCGGAGGAAAAACCAGAATCAGGAAAGATGGTGAACCCCAAAATCTGAAGTACTTATACTTTGAGAAACAGTTAACAGAGCAAGGATAATGATGTTAGGATAAGGATATGAATATCCCCAAATAGAAGAGAGGACAGTGCCTCATCAAGAAATTTTATGAATGGAGTGAGTGACAGTAGCAACACATCTGTAGTCAAGATAATCTTCTGGAACAAAGCATTGAGGATTGGGCCAGGGAGATGGCTTAGTAGAATAAGTGCTTCCCTGGCAAGTGCAAAGGTCTGAGTTCAATCATCAGTTCCATAAAAACAAAAAAGAAAAAGAAAACAAAGTGTTGAGGATCCACTTGAAGAAAATAGAGATGCTAGTGGCTGATTTAAAGCTCTAGCATCCATCCATATCAACAACAGAAGACAGTGAAAATAGGAGAGGGAAGGCAGATTTGTAGAGCAGAATGTCCAGACCCAATGCAAGTCAAGTGATTTCAGTATGAAATAGATCATAACCAAAGCAAAACATGCTTAGCAACACCAGAACCCTATTCTTAGATCCTACCATGAGCTCAGGACAAAAAAAAAAAAAAAAAAAAAAAAAAAAAAAAAAAAAAAAAAAAAAAAAAAAAAAAAAGAAAAAAAAAAAAAAAAAAAAAAAAAAAAAAAAAAAAAAAAAAAAAAAAAAAAAAAAAAAACAAAAGAAAAAAAAAAAAAAAAAAAAAAAAA
>PVKA01011488.1:14314-44268 GCA_004027165.1 Ctenomys sociabilis
TTTTTTTTTTTTTTTTTTTTTTTTTTTTTTTTTTTTTTTTTTTTTTTTTTTTTTTTTTTTTTTTTTTTTTGTCTTTTTGAGACAGAGTCTCACTATGCAGTTCAGGCTGGCCTTAAGCTCACTTTGTAGCTCAGGCTGGTCTCGAACTCACAACAATCCTCCTGCCTCAGCCTCCCGAGTGCTGGGATTACAGGCATGCACCACCACGCCCGGCTTTTACTACATTTTCTTAATTATAATCATCTAACAGTTTGGAGGATTTTACTAGGATTTAAAAAACCATATTGTAAATTTGAATGAGCATTATATGCAATTTCCTTTTTTGAGAATATTCTTTTATTACTTTTAAATTTCTACAGAAGATATATTAATGAATTCACTTTGTTTTTCTTTTTTTTTAAATAATTTTCTTTTGTTTTGAAGAGTAAAACAAGAGCAAGAAAAACTACCAAAACAGAAACAGGATAACATATAACAGTACATATTTTCAAAACAAGAATATCTGATTAAGAGTGATTGATATATTATCTATTTTTGTCATCAAATCCGTTGCTCAGATTAACAGATATAGGTACTAATTGCTTTAACTCTAACTTCATCTGTTTCTTTACACAGCCACTTGACTATGAGAGCCGAAGACTTTATACTCTAAAGGTGGAAGCAGAAAACACCCACGTGGATCCACGTTTTTATTACCTGGGACCGTTCAAAGACACCACAATTGTGAAAATCTCCATAGAAGATGTAGACGAACCCCCTGTCTTTAGCAGATCCTCCTATCTGTTTGAAGTACATGAAGATATTGAGGTGGGCACAATAATTGGCACTGTCATGGCGCGGGACCCGGACTCTGCTTCCAGCCCTGTCAGGTACGGAGGCCTGATTAACATGAGCAGAAAGGAAGCTCAGGGGCGTCCAGCGGCAGTGAGATTTTATTTATTTAAAGCTTTTAATACAAGAAATCACAGGAGTCACTCAGAGAATATATCTATATCTATATATCTATGTCTGTATCTCTATATCTATCTATATCTACCTGTTTTTTTATATATATGTTTAATAATACACATATCACAATCTAAGGTAACTTGTGCACTTGTCTCTGTTTTGGCACAGGGTCTGAACAAAGTTTGACTTTGCTCCTTCTTATCATATCCTTTAGGCCGAAACTTACTTTGTTTCATCTGTTTCTATCCTTAAAGTATTTGTTGTTCTCAGCCTTGGGACGTAATAGGGACATTTTGCTTGTCTGTGCCCTTACATGTAACCAAATCATTGTATGTGTGTTCCTTAACTTATTATATAATACATTATATCAAGAAATTTTCCAATAATTCAAAATTGTAACTGTAATGCTGCAATGCAGCAAGAACTATGATTTTAAAATATCTAGTTACATCCCAATCTTAAAACCCAGGAAGAGTTTTCCCCCTTGTTTTTTTCTCTTTATTTTTCAGCTACTTAAAAAATTTACATTTCTAGATGGAACAGTCATTTCAACAGTTTTTAACTTTCTTTCCTATGGCAACCTACGGAGGCGTTGGTGGTGTAGTGGTTAGCACAGCTGCCTTCCTATGGAAACCTAAAAGTGCATGAGTTTTTATAGGCACATTTAAAAATGAGTAAGACTTAAATTTTTTAGTATCATCCACACTAACATAGCACACTAATCTTAGCATGAGAAATAAATGTTTAACCTGATCATCTGTCATGCATTTTAGCAAGCTGATTTTATTTGTCTGTAAAGTGTGAGTTCAAATTTCTTTTCAATTTCTGAGTCTATTGTAAGGTTTATGCAGGTAGATAATACATAGAACCTTCAGTTCTAGATGTCATGAGACTAGCGAAAGTGAACTTAAAAATTCTATAGATTTTGCCAATTTTAAGTCATACAATACTTTATAGTATATGAAAGCATACATAATCTATGTAGTTTTTCATAAGTGTATGTTTTCATATTTATAAACAGCATCAGAGTTTACACATTGGCAGAAGAAAAGTGCGTGTGATAATCACACAATGCTATCATCAGCGAGCAGAATTTACCCACAAATGCCTCATTTCTAGTCCATTGATCTTCTGCTAAATTGCTGCATTCCAAATATTTTTTCCCTTCAGGGTGCTAAATTACCTATATACTTGTTTAAAATTTCCTGCTAAATACTTAGCATGGATTTTTATTTTTTGTGGCGGTCCTAACTTGTTTCCCCAAGTTGTATTCTACATTTTTCATTGCCAAATGAATGTTCCAAAGGATATTTAATATTTTAAAGAAATAAATTTATGGCATGTAGTAGTAAGTCACAAAAAATAGAAATTTCAAAATGTAATATATCATAAATTGAAGTTTATGCATCTTCACATAAATTGACAATTACTATAAGTGAAAATTCATATGTAGATATTTAAAAGTAACAAAGTATTTAAGGAGGAAGAAATTTTAAGAAAAAGCAAGAAACATAACCATACATAGAACTTACGCAACATGAGTTGGGGTGATAGTCCAGGGGACTAAGTGCCTGCCTGGAAAGCTCAAGGACCTGAGTTTCATCCCTAGAACTGCATGCCTTACTGGTCCTGGAATGCCAAGTGCTCTGCTGGCTATGAATCAGAGCATGGGGGAGCATGCTTGTAATCTCAGTGCTGGGGAGGCTGAAACAGGAGGATCACTGTAAGTCCAAGCTACGTAGTAAGACCCTGTACCAAATAAATAACAGTAGTGTTGTGTACTTCTATGAGAAGAAAGATTTGCACTAGTAGTGTTTGGACAGGATGTCCTGTCTGCTTCTTGTACTGTGGATAACTACTAGGAAAATAACAATGTAAAATGTATTAATTATTGAAACTGTACTACAATTCAGCTTTAAAATAGATAAGTACACAGCTACAGTCTCTTAATTCATTGATTAGAGGCATCTGCTCTAATAGTGTTTGTAAATAGAATATCATGTCTGCACCTTGTACAACAAAAAACCACTACAAAAACAATATGCAATGTGTTAATTATTGAATCTGTCCTACTAGCTTGATTTGAAACTGCCTCATTGCTATTTGTTCTTCAATAAAAAAACAAATAAATAACAAAAAGAAATTAAACAAAAAAATTAGAACTTATGCAACAAAATTGACAGCTGTCATGTCTATGAATGACAGTGTATTCTCTGAAGTTTGTGATGCATTTTACTTTATACAACCCTGATATAGAAGATAGAATATTATTAGATAATATTGTCTGATGAAACATAAGCACAATATATGTGAAGTATACAGCCAAAGACATTAAATAGAGATATCATATTATGTGTATTTGTGCATATAAACATACATATTCTGTCCTGTATACTTGGAGTTTTTGTATCCTCCAGTTCCACCAACTGCCATGATAAAATTTTAGAAAAGATATTGTGCTTGTACTA
The DNA here is from genome assembly GCA_004027165.1 of Ctenomys sociabilis. NCBI lineage: Eukaryota > Metazoa > Chordata > Mammalia > Rodentia > Ctenomyidae > Ctenomys > Ctenomys sociabilis. Next base: position 17,731 of record PVKA01011488.1, read on the forward strand.
AACATGCATAGTGTTCTTGTCAGTATATATGTGTGTGTGTGTGTGTGTGTGTGTATATATATATATATATATATATGGCATTTATATCATGTTAGAAACTGTAATTAATCTAGAAATGATTTAATGTACTTAGGATAGTGACACATATTTTATTCAAAATTATGGCCAGTCTAAATGTGAAAGAAGAATATCCATTAAGGTTGTGGATCCAATTCCCATTGTCTACAAAAGGATAATTGAAAAAATTGCAAACATAACGTTAGCAGTGTGAAGCATTTATCCAGTGAATAATACTGGATATATTTAAACTATTATTATTAATAATATTTATTTAGTTAGCACAGGGTCTCTAGAGTCTCACTATACAGATTGGACTCATAGTGACCCTCCTGTTTTCAGCCTCCCAAGCACTGTGAATACAGGCGTGCACAATCAAACCCTGACCCCCAAGAAGGTGCTTAGTCCACTGAGCTATCTCATTGGCCTTGGTCATATTTTAAATTGTGTGATACACTCCAAGTTTTAGGGCAATAATCAAAGGTTTTGTTTAAATTTTGTATCATAAAAATGATTTTTAAATGAAAACTGGGTTAACACATTATTTGCCAAAATAAAATTAGAAAACAGGAACAGAACGATAATAAAGTTTGAAAAGGAACTTGTTAACTTAAAGATAGTCCCGTAGTCTCTGAATTTTGTCCTCTCTATACTCATTTGCAACAAATGAGAAAAAACACATAATACAGATTTGGAAATACGATATAAGGGACTTTATATTAATTCATATATCGCAAACTTCATGCTTTATTTAATCTGATTTGTTATAATTGACAAATGGAATGACATACATTCAAATGTACAACATGTAAAATGACTTAAGTCAAGCTAATTAACATAACATTCACATACTTATAGCAGTTTCATTTTCTACACTTAGAAATAACATGTCAGAAAACACTCATAGATAAAATAAAATATAGACGTTAATCCCTTAGACAGAGTCAAGCAGTTACGTGCACATCAATTTAAACAATTTCTTTTTTTTTTTTTTTTTTTTTTGTCTTTTTGAGACAGGGTCTCACTATGCAGTTCAGGCTGGCCTTAAGCTCACTTTGTAGCTCAGGCTGGTCTTGAACTCACAACAATCCTCCTGCCTCAGCCTCCCAAGTGCTGGGATTACAGGCATGCGCCACCACGCCCGGCAACAATTTCATATCTCCATAAATAATGTTTTGCTTTCTTTTTTTGACAGAACTGGGAATTGAACTCAGGCCCTTGCACTTGCCAGGGAAGTGCTTATTCCACTGAGCCATTTCCCCAGGCCCTGTTTTACTTTTCTGTAAATGGCTGTGACACACATATGCTTTTGTAATCTGTGGTTTCGCTTATGATAGCGTAGTGGATACATTTTCACCCCAATATATTCATCATACAGAAATAAAGGAATTTTATCATAGAATTACATTTTTTTCACTTAAAGAAAATTTGTAGGGCTGGTTGATAACTTAGTGGTCTAAGCACTTACCTGGCAAACTCAAGGACCCCAGTTTGATCCCCTGTACTGCATACCATGCCACAGTGTGGGTCCTAGAAACCAGATGTGGTGTCTCTGGCCTGCAACGCCAGCTCTGGGGAGGCTGAGACAGACGGATCCCCATGAGTCTGGACTGCACAGTAATACCCTGTACCCAATAAATAAATAAATGAATAGATTAATAAATAAATGAATAATTAAATATTTGTAGTGATTCACCATATCCTTTAATTACCAGATGATAATGTAAAATCATATAACATATACTATGCTGTACTCAAATATATCAGTTAGTTGGCTATATATGACATTAGGCAATGATTCATGCAAGAGACTTTGGAAGCCCAGAATTTGAATGTAGAACAGACTGTCAAATTAGTAGACTGTGAATGATTTCCTATAATAAACAGATGAAATGGTTTACTTTCCAAATTATTGTTATTTTTTATAATTATTAGTAACATACATCTTTACATTGTAACATTTTCTATCATAAATCCTAAATAATGTTGCCTGCAATGTATGATTTTTCTCTTCAGATTTTCCTTGGATCGCCATACAGACCTTGACAGGATATTTAATATACACTCTGGAAATGGATCACTTTATACATCAAAACCACTTGACCGAGAATTATCTCAATGGCATAATCTTACTGTTATAGCTGCTGAAATCAGTAAGATACATTCTTTGTATAAAATATATGTATGTATGTTTTCAGTTTATGGTTAGTTTCATATATTTTGATATGTATTTCATGTTAAAATAGTTTTTATTGCTCATGCAAATTACTTTAATTTAAAAATTTAAGATCTATCTCAACAATTTATATATATTTTTTTGCTGTTTACTGTATTAAGGGATAAATAGAGTCATGGTGTTAAAAAAAAAAGTCTTAAGACTTCTGAAATGGTTTTTTAATGGGCTTGAAAATTAAACTGACATTAATACAGATTAGCAGCAAAAAAGAAGACCAATTTTATTTAAGCTTTATGCAAAAGAGAACACTTCTAAAAAATGAAGACCCCAAAATGTGGCAAACCAAATATTTGGAAAAATAACTAAAGATACATTTTTGTATAGAATTTAATTTTCTTGTGCTGCCTGCCTGGTATTAACAATGTTACCCTTCTCATGATATCAAAGAAATTTTTCATATAAAGAGTTTTATCTCCTGTGCTCAGGAAGGAAAGAGGGAGGCTGAGAATGCCCTGCCACCACCTGTTATCTTTTTTTCTTTTCAAAAATATCTTCAGCTCAAAATAGTACTTATGACAAAATGGAATATTTTGGTGCATGATACTGTGCTACTCTTCCATATCTGTAAATCTATATTTAATATTATGTAATGTAATTTAATATTATGTAAATGATCTAGAATGTTCACCTAAAATATATATATTTGAAGACATTTTAAATGTGTTAAATGTGTGCCATGGACACGTGCTTATGAATGGTGTTGCAGGAAGTTGGACCACTGTTAAAATCCGTGTAAGCATTCATTATTTTTTTCCACAGGTAAGAAAATGCAGATGTATGTCAGTAATAGCACTTAACAATAAGCATTGTAATCTTAGGAATCATTGGAATAACTTAAATTTGAGTTTTATTAATTACATTTAAGTAAAGTGGATCTAAGTCTTTAGGAATGTTATTAACATACTTAAGCCATAAAGCCAGAAATACTAAATTGGAACTTGAATGTGTGAAATTTATTCCAAGGACAGGCTGATATAGCCAGGTTTCAAAGCCACATCTTTCTTTAATTGTAAAAGGTGTTGGCCACATAGGCCAGCCTGCATCATTTGTGGAGTCCACTATCAAATTACAACATCTAGTGTTCTGTTAACAATAAAGACCATTAAGAAAGTGGAAATGGCAGCAGCCGAGTCTCCAATCTACAGTTCTTCTTTTGATGCCCGAGGCCTGGACAAGGGGTCCCATGATCTGTCCACCCTCACCACTCTTCTCAGGGTTTGGCATTCCGCACTGAGGGACCTGAAGTAGAGCAACTTGAAATGTTTTCTTCTGTTATATTTTTAGAGTCTTGTATTTCATTTTATTTTATTTTATTGAGAAACAAATAGCAACAAGACAGTTTCAAAGCTGATTAATAGGACAGTTTCAATTGTTAATACCTTGTACTTTGTCATCTTCTTAGTGGTCACCCATAATATGAGAAACAGACAGGGTATCCTGTCCAAACACTATTAGTACAAATCTTTCTTTTTATTGATTTAAGTGAAAGCAGGTATATATCTATCCTAACTATACTGTATATACAGATACAAAATAGTCCTTCCTTAGTTTTTTGTTTAGTCCTGTCAGAGATGGGTATTCCATTGGCATCTAAATACTATAGGTGCATGAAAACATTCCAACACAGTCAAGCAGCAGGCTCCATTTGGGAGTCAGTCATGGCCTATATATTCCAGATCTTAAATACTAACTAAGGTTATATTTTTATGCAGGTCAACTTACTTAAAGCAATTCTCTTAGATTTTGGAAGGCAAGGCACCCAGGCTGCATCACCTGTCTCTGAGGATAAAAGGTGTCCATGTAGATCATAAGCAATCTCTTCAAAACTTCAGACTAAAGGAATACATCTAGCTTTCTTTAACCAATGTGGCTCTGAAGTATTGATTACCTCCCAGATTTCTAATGTAACCAGAGATAAGAACAGTTGTGTCTCTTAAGGTTAAATAATATTTTCTTTTTCTAAAGTATATTTTTGCCTTTAAAGCTGCTCTTTCTCAATCGGAATCCACAGCCACATACTGAGAAGTGTACAACATTACCCAGTAACATTGCTCAATCTGGCCATTCCACAATCTTGTGTTCTGTGCTCAATTCAAGATCCTGCTTCAAACTCAGGGAGCTTGGGCTTGCATTTTCTATTTCAGATACTTTAAAGAATTTAACTTCTAAAGCTAGCTGAAGTAATTATGAGTCTGAAAAGCTAAGTCAATTACATCTTTTTGAGAAACTAAATCTGTTTTTTGCCCTTAAATGAAATCAATCTGTTAAGCAACTGCCAGAAATGTCTACCTGCCAAACCACAAGCAGTCAGGGTCCTGTTATGCTGTTCTGGATATTAAATGCAAAGACTGTGGAAAAGAAAGAGCATATAAGGAATTATTTTTAACTAGACCTTAAACACTACTTTTATGGTAGGTTTGTCACATGCCAAAAGCTGAGCAGGATATAATGGTGTATGAATGTACTTCTTACCAATGTGTTTCTGGGTCCTGCCTCTAACAGTCTAATTCTATATTCCACAGGAATGTATCACAGTACATGGAAAGTACCATCTGGTGCAAGTAATTATTTAACATATTATGTTCCATTCATGGGGAATTCTCTTTTGGTAACAAATATTTTTAAATGCCACAAGGAAAATTAAGAGCCTAAAATTAAGGCCACTCTTGTGACTGACTAAGAAACTAATGATTTTAGAATACATTTGTTGGAACAGCAGCACCTTCTTTGAATTACATCTGAGAATGGACTTCTGATTATTATAATATATTTTGAAGATAGTAGAACAAAGCCTATATAGCAGGATCCCGTTATCGCTGCCTAGTTTTTTCATAGTGAAAATCCTCGCCCTACACAGCTAGAAAATTTCCATGATTTGAAAGCCTTGGATTTCTAGAGAGTGATTTAGGTTTCCCGCTTCGGGGAGCCATAGAAAAGTGTGACATGTGGGACTGGCCTTCCTTTAGGACATACATTTTGAGATCCTTTATTGCAGAGACATATTTTTGTCCCTGTACAATCTTCTTGAAGGGCTTTGAGGTGGACTCAGGTGGTAAATATGTGCCAGCTGCTATTCATCATGATTCTGGTTTGGAATGCTTTATAGGTTTATTTATACATAAGCTGCAGCATCTGTCAGCATAAAAAGATTAGTGTGAGCCCTGTTTGTTCAATAGGTGACTCCAGCCGGACGCTTCTGCAAAGTACATTCATCCTCATAGATTTAGCTTGGATTGAAGAGCCTTGAGTTCATAGAGAGAGGTGAAAAATCTTCACGTTGTGTTCCAGAAGGGTTGAACAGTGCAACTTGTTAGATGTGAAGCTTTTCTCTCTTGTTTTCAGTTGGATGAAAAGGAAAAGAATGGCTGCCAAAGATATTTTTTATATCAAAACTTCATAATGGAAATACTTTGATCCTATACACTAAAATAAATATATATGGGGGTTAAAAATTCTTCTAGAAAATACTGAAGAATCATATCATCACACTTTTCTTCATGACAGCACATATCCAAGTATTTATATGTGAATATTATGTTTCTTGATAGTAGCAAAGAGCCTAGTAATAAGAAAGGGAAGATACTGCAATAGGGTTTTAATTTTTTTGTCCTTCTATCTCTTCTTCATATACCTTTCTTAAGGTCCATGTGAACTTTGGGAATGTGGGTTAAGGTTTTACTGTGTAGACGCTTCACATGTGGAAAGTTAGCACTCACTCCTGTGTGGACTAAGGAGATGAAGAGATGCATTGATAACACAATGTTGATAACATCCAAGATGCACTGAGTACTAATTACCAAACTGATACTCTGATAATAACTTTTCCTGCCTTCACTCACCTCATTTTCCCAATGGTTTTGTGAGGCCAAACCACGTTTGACACACACCGAGTAAACTTAGGGACTGGAAAGGCGCGAATGGTGCACATTTGACAAAGTCACAGTGCTGAACTTGGGAATCAGAGCAGCTCAGGGGGGCTCCTGGGGATATGCTCCTAGGGGCTGGGCTGGGAACAGCTGGGCGCATGTAGCAGAATGTCATCAGATACAGTTTAGAACCTGTGGACTTAACACAAATGCACTAAGACAGAAGTAAGACTTAAGAAAGCGCTAAGAAGAATGTACATTTCAAATTTCTTTCTGAAGCTGTCTGCACTGGTGCTCACCTACAATCTTAGAACTTGGGAGGCTGAGATGGGAATTTGCAGAGTTTGAGTCCAGGCTGAGCTACACAGTGACATTGACCCTGTCTAAAAAAATAAAATAAAATAAATTCTTTTTTAAAATATGGAGGAAATCTGACTATATTTAAGTTGATTTATAGTCCTATCATTTTTCTTTGTAAAATTTCAGCCTGGCAAATACACCTGCTGAAATACCAGTTCTTGTACATAATGTGTTATTTTTTATTATTCATTTTATTAGTTTAATGACAATGCAAATACACAAAGGGAGATAGATTCTTTTAAGCCACACTATGCACACTATTTGTACATGATAACTTTTCAAATTTTTCATTTGAAATTTATTTAGATAAAATTAAGTAGTTGCATACATTTCACAAGAATAAAATCTATTGCTAGCATATGCTGATTTATGTGATTTGATAAGTTTTCTAAATTATTTATGAGTTTGTTTTTTTAGATCAATATCTCCTTTCTCCTGTTATTAAAATTTGGTTTTTAATGAATACATACAACATTTATTTTTTCAGAACAAATGCATATTGCATAATGTTTAAAGCAAATTAAACAGTCATCTCTAAGCTTAGATTTAGGCATGAAAACATTAGGGGGCTGGGAAAATGGCTCAGTACAATAAGCACTTTCCTCATAAGCACAAGGGCCTGAGTTCAATCCCTGGTTTTGCCAAAAAAAAAAAAAAAAAAAAAAAAACAAAACAAAACAAAACAAAACAACAACAACAACAAAAAAAAAACATTAGATGATGGAGAGATAGCTCACGGGTCTAAGCATGGGCCTGGCAAGCTCAAAGACTCGGGTTTGATTCCCAGTACTGCATGCTGTGCTGGCCCTGCATGGAACCAGGCATTGAAACTAGGCATGGTGGTGCATGCTGGTAATGCCAGCACTGGGGAGGCTGAGAAAGGAGTCTGAGCTGCACAGTGAGACCAGATCAGTCAATCAATCAATCAATCCTAAAAAGTCCCACAGTCTTAGAATTTCCTGATACTGCCATGAAACTCTATACTGGGATAATGCAATCAGGACTACACAGTTGTTACACAAATCTAACAGGAGAAGATATATATGATATGTGTATTTTTAAAATTCATTTAGAGATAAAACCTTTTTTGTGTGTGTGTGCGGAACCACAGATTGAACTCAGGCCCTTGTGCTTGCCAGGGAAGCGCTTATTCCACTGAGCCATCTCCCTAGCTCCAAGATAAAACATTTTTAATATGTACCATTTTATTTAAAAATCAAAATTTTCTGATTTCAACGTTTTTAACAAAAGTTTCCCAGTCAAATAGCTAAGCAGATTAAAGCACCTGCAAGCAGGTGCATGGGCCAAGGGTTCAATCTCTGGGCCTACTGGGTCGGCCCCAGGCAGTGCACTGAGACAATTGAAACTGGGCATGGTGGTACACACCTGGAACCCCAGCTCTTGAGAGATTGAACACAGGAGGATCACTATGAGTCTGATATAGTAGTGACACCCTGAACACCCTGCAGACCCTTCCCTAAATGTACATAAAATAAGTAATATTATTTCTATATTGAACAAGTTTGGAAGCAATTTTTATGCAAAACAATGATTAGACTTTTAAATGGTATTAGTAATGACTTTGACAATAAAGTAATTAAATCTTCGTGTTTGCTTATAAAATATCAAAAAGTTATAAAATTAGTAGCCCTATATTATAATTTAAAAACAGAGATTTAAATGTAGCTGACAAAATACATTTTAGTAATGAAAGTAGTTAAAAGAATAAGTTCTAGAGTAGCCACTACCACTAAAGATAGTGATCTTGAGCAAATAGCTAATTATTTAAAACTATTTTTTCATCTAAAAACAATAAAGTTTAAATGATAATGTGATGTATAATATGAACCTACTAAATAGCTGTACCTATGATATGTATTGGGATAGTAAAGACACAAATAAAATCTGAAATCAGTACCTCTCGGGGTTGTACTTTCGCAAAGACTTTCCAAACTAATAATACTCTTGTGCCTAATAACAATCTAATCATGACTACTTAATTTGGCTCTGAAGTAATTTTCTTTATTGCTTTTGCTTGTTAGGTTAGAATGAATGCAGGCTTCTTTTCTTTGTATGTGAGCACTTAATATCTGCAAGATGCCTATATAAATTAAGTCCCACAAACAAACACACTTTACTAAACAAAATTGTCTTCTTTCTAGACAACCCCAAAGAAACTACTCGTGTGGCTGTTTTCGTGAGAATTCTGGATGTTAACGACAACGCACCACAATTTGCTGTGTTCTACGACACTTTTGTATGTGAAAATGCCAGACCAGGACAGGTGAGCTACCATGGAGTTCAAAACGTAGAGCAACTTTAACTATGGACTAATTTATCTGTCAATATCTTGAAAAAGAGTTAAACAGTTAAACACTTATATAGAAAATAGTATCTTGGGCTAGGGAGCTAGTTCAGCAGAATAAGCCCCTGCCCCGCAAGTGCGGGGTCCTCAGTTCGATCCCCAGTGCCACAAAAAAAAAGAAAGAAAGAAAAAGAAAATAGTGCCTTTACAAAGTGACCAATGCAATTGAGGTTAAATTATTTTAAATAACAGTGCACTAGTTTCATAAACATTTTTTAATTTGTAAAACAGAAATTAGCACCGTCACAAACATATTGATGACTCCTAGGATAATGACAAGTGGGGTTCTGGGACTTCTAATAGTAAGGGGTCATGAAAACAATCAATATTCATATGTATATAAATATATTTTGAAGGGTGGAAGTCAGATTTGATCTTTAGATTTGCATACTGCTTTTGACAAATAAATAAACAGAGGAAGTGCTTGATGACTGGGTTTTCATCCTTGAAAGCATTCTTCCTGCTTCACCCTTGTTTATAATTATTTATAACTTTTCCTCAATGGATGCATTTTGCTGTTTGAAAAGCTCCAGTACATACGACTAAAAGAAATGCTTTTAATTGGTTTGAGGGCTATCTTCACAGAGGGAGGCTGCATGTTATAAATGATAATTGGAAATCAAATCGGTTCTATTAAAGGAAAAGAAGCCATTGCAAAATTGTATTGTGTTTTGGCATCATTCAATACTTCTATAAACATCATTGTCATTGCTACTTTCTTATGCAAATTCTATTGTGCCATAACTCAAATTCTTTCTTTTAAAGACTCAAATAGAAATTCAATAGCCTGTATATTGTTTGAGGAGGTCAAATTGCTGCAGTTGGATTCATTTATTCTTTTCTTATTTATAAATGTTACGGTAATATTTAATTTGGAATACTTAAATGGCTTAGCTGCTTCCAACTTCCTTAATGAAAACATGTCTACCCTAAAAATACCACCCTGAATAGTCTTCTACTTGGTACACTCAGCATGATATAAGTTAAAATCTATTTACCAGGATGCAAATTGGGCACACTGTTAGTACTACATGGATGCTGACACCCCCTCATTACTCTGCTTCATTTTTAAGGGATATTTTTTCACAGAATTTGCCTTGCTATAAACAAATTTACAAGTGTATTCAAAATACACAAAATGAGGAGCTCTGATTATTATGCATGTGCTTTCTGTTGTTAACTCTGGTCCATTTAATAATGACTTCAAGCCTGCTTGACACTAAAAAAATTGTTGGCATTCTGAAGTAAATATTTAAATGAAATGCTTTTTAAAAAGGTGATTCAGCCACTTTTGCCAGCTTACTAGGTAGGACATGGTAAATCTTATCTTACTGGTTGCACGTGCATGGTCTCCTTTATTTTTTACAAAGATCTGCTATTGATTTGGTCTTATTGGCTAAAATATGATTTTCTTTAATTAAGACTGTTACATAGCAAAATATGGAATTCTAGGTTATGCTATGTAATTTAACAAATTTCTTCTCTGCACCCTTTGTGAAATTTTACTTCTCAGCTTGGTCTCCTGTCTTCCTATGGAAGCAGGAACACATTAGGACTTGTGAGTGTACTTTAGGTATTTATAGCATATTTCAGTTCACCTGATACTCCTGCAAAGTAAGTGTTCTCTAAGCATCACTTAGACTGTAGAATAGGGAATATTTCCACTCATTTAGTGTGTGGACAAATTAATGTGGAAATCAAACTAATGGCCTTTCCTTCCTTCTTTCTACTCCTTTGCCTTGTGTTTTTTGTTTGCTTGTTCTGTTTTTCTGTAAGTATACAAGACTTCTTCCTTAGAAAGGAGGTATCTTGCAACTAATGTACTATTTTTTTTTTTTTTTTTTTTTTTTTTTTTTTTTTTTTTTTTTTTTTTTTTTTTTTTTTTTTTTTTTTTTTTTTTTTTTTTTTTTTTTTTTTTTTTTTTTTTTTTTTTTTTTTTTTTTTTTTTTTTTTTTTTTTTTTGTCTTTTTGAAACAGGGTCTCACTATGCAGTTCAGGTTGGCCTTAAGCTCACTTTGTATCTCGGGCTGGTCTTGAACTCAAAACAATCCTCCTGCCTCAGCCTCCCGAGTGCTGGGATTACAAGCATGCACCACCACCCCTGGCTCCTAATGTAGTATTAATGATCCTTTCTTAAGCAAAAACATGGTTACTGAATCCCACAAACATTTGTCTCGGAAAAATGGGTCTAGAGGATGAAAACTGCACTTTAATCTTTGCCTATTTCCCCAAGGGTCACATCAGAGAAAATGCTATTATATCTGTTCTTCAATAGTGTCTCAGCAACCTGTCAACTATCACTTACTACCAGACATTCAAACAAATAGCAATGGAGGCTTTCTCTAGGCAAAAACATCTCATATATACTTCCATAAAACAAGTTTTAATTATATCCTTTAAATAAAAATTGGGCTCATCATCAGAACAAAGGAGCATTTTCATCAATAAAACTCCCAGTCACACCACAGAAAAAGTTAATATTTAATGACAAGGTTGCTAGCATTATATATCTTAAATTCATTTGTCATTTCACATACATTTCTATCCTGTTTTTTCTTTATTTTGTCATAGATGTGTATTCCATTGCCATTTAAATATTGTAGGTGTGTTAATCAGCAAAATAATCCAATATACTCCAGTAGTCCATAATAGTAGTGGATTTTCTGTAGGACTGGCATTGTCAGTTGTTGACTTGAGCCTTTTACAGCTCAGCCTATTAACATGGCTTTACTTTTTATACCTTGTTTTTATACTTTTCTGCTGGATGGTTAAGACCAAGATAGAGCAAGACCTATATACCCAGAAATGTAACTTTTATACCTGGCAAGGTCAGACAAGTCCTCTCAAGACTTATCACGAAACCCTGTACCACAGTTTGTAGAACCTTTGTCTGTTTCACTCATGTGGTTGCGCCACAACCACTGCTTGACCAATTTGCTCTCTCTGAAAGCCTGAGAGAATGTTTTCTCTCCATATGACTCACCTTAGGCACACTATAGATCTTTGGTCATTTTCCTCTATGGCCCCATAATCTCCTTGATCAGAAAATTTGGGACATCACTGAGTTACAGGATGTTACATTACAGGTTCTCTTATGTCCTGAATCCTCACTGACCTTGAAAGGCTAGGCCAAAATGTTGGCTGTTCTTGTAGTACTTCTTCTACTCTAATTTTTGCCTGCAAACTTAAGTTGTTAACCCTCCGGAAGATGAGTTTAATGGTATTATTACCCTATAACATAGGCAGTTGAGCTTAATCTCAGTATCTGTCTGAATATCAAACATCTTAGACATAGCATGGAACAGTTATTTTCCATCAACTATTGTTATGCTAAACTTTAAATCTCTACAGAATGTGAAGAAAATAAAAAGTAAATATTTTTTTTAAAAATTGGAATAAACAATACATACACAGAAATTTAGAAATCTAAACATATATAGCATTGTAGTAGGACAGTCCTATGACACTTTTTTCTCATCTCTTGTTTTCACTTATTATCTTTCTTTTAAACAAACATTTACTTGAGAGACAGTCTAGCAGTAATTGATATGACATGACAAGCAGTATGTATGTAGAAGACCAGAACAACAGGCATTGGGCTCATGACCCTACTATTACACATTGCTGTTCAGTGCAGTTGCTTAGCTAATAGGTATCAGCCTATATAATTATTCAGGGTGAAAAATCCTACCAATTAATTGCTAGCATCAAAAACCTGCTGAAGATTCTCAGATACAGTGATATTGCAATCACTGAAGCAGTCCATTATTTCACAAAATATTTAAAACTATAAACTAAATATTTCATTTCTAGAAAATAAACTAGAAAGACTTAAATTGTATGTGTTCTTCATAAGCCAAGAAAGAATACTAGATATCACCAAGTTATCTTTGTTTCCAATTTGAGGCAAAATATTTCACTGGTGTAGGATTGAAATGAATTTGGCTCATAATGGAAAAATATACTGAGAACATAGAGAGAGCCTAGGGACATGGTTCTCTCTCTCTCTCTCTCTCTCTCTCTCTCTCTCTCTCTCTCTCTCTCTATCTGATTTTTACTGCAATTCTTTATGGCACATTTATCAAAGTAAGAGTATTGGGATAGTGAATGAATGTTGAAATTGTGAATATAAGATTGAGAGATAAATTTAGGATACAAAGAAGATAGATACTAGAGGTCAAGTTACGTCTCAATGAAAAAACCTTCACATCTTGTAAAGGGAACATTTGCATTTACAATGGAGAAGTCCTGTATCCTTAAGTATGTCCTCATGCAATTGAGCTTATTCAAAATGTGATTCTATATTCTTTGTAACCTTAACATGAATTAATCCTTTTATATTTAATGAAAGTGCATCAATTAACCACTGACTGTATAGCAGTGATGCAACACTGTTAGATTAAAATATTTTTACTAAGATCTATAAGTACATATTTGTAATCTCTTATACTTTTAGATAAACATAAAAATTTGTCTCCCAATGTTTTAGTCAGCTAAATTACATAGAAATATTATAGGCAGTGAGGCAGGGCCAGGCCCTCAAGGAGACAATATGGAAGGCAAGGTGACTTTGCAACTTGGAAGGGACAGACACTCCCAGTTTGGGCCAGACCTCAAGACAAAATAGAAAACAATTATATTTACATACTTCAATAGGGTTGGGCATCAGAGATTAATATTCTAACTAGGTATCAAGCACCTTAAAAGAGCCCATTTGAGTCACCAACACAACTCCAGCAGGACGAGACCCTGTCTGGTGACTCACGTCCTCATTTGGTCCTAGATTTAATCAATTTTACCTGAGCAGTTGTACTTGTAATATCTTTGGCTGATCATAGCTTTCTCCCAACTCATGCCACTAAGCCAGTTCCCATGTCTTCTATCACTTTAGATCCACCTCATTGCATAGCTTTACTCTACAAAAATCCTCCTTCATTCATTCATCATTTCATATACATTTGCATCCCTTTTATTGTTTAGTTTTGTCAGAGATGGGTATTCCATTGCCATTGAAATGTTGTAGGGGCATGAATTCAGCACAATATTCCAATATACGGCTTCCTGGGGACAACCCACTCAGGCCCCTCTTCTGTCCCTCTCAAACAGAAGCTTTCTTTCCCTCAATAAATATTCTGCTCTTAACCTCGTAAGAAAAAAAAAAAAATGTCCCCAGAAGTGTTTTACTAAGACCTATAATGAGCAGGTATTGTAACTTGTAACCATCACAAATGTTTATTTTGAGATTTTGGATAACTTTTTAAAAGGACTTCAATTCTATTTTTAAGTTTTTGTCAATTTTGTGTCCATTTCTGCATTAACTTAATAATCCAAGTAACTATTTTGACAAATACAGCATTTTTGCTATTATTTTACATATGCCATTTTCTCTGTCAACATTGGTCTCATGAATTACATTTGTTAAAGAAAGACCTATTATACCTGATAGACATAAGTCAGACAAGAGACATTTTAAAATTAATAAATCTCAAGTAGTATTAATTAACATTAATTTGGCATTTTATATTGAATTTATTTATATATATTATAGTTTTATAATTATTGGTCGATATGTTGGTTACTTTTGTCTCATTCCTGAGACAAAATACCTGACACTCAAAATTAAGGAAGAAAAGGTTTATTTAGCTCACAGTTTGTGGAGCTTTCAGTCCATACTCAGCTGACTCCAAGTCAAAGCAGAACATGGCAGAGAGCAGCAGTTCATGGTGGTAGAAAACAGCAAAGATCAAGAACAAAGAATGGAGGAGCAGGGGCAGAGAGCAAGCCTCTCTCCCTTCCTTGTATTTCATTCAGGTTATGCACCCCAGGGTGGGTGTAGCACTCACCCCTGTAATCCCAGCATTGGATCATCAATTAATCATACACCCTAGAAGTTTCCCCATGACTGCATGAGTCTTTGCAGGGACAACTAGACACAACCAACGAAAGTTCATTTATTCTTATTAGAGTTAAAATGTAATAAAAATTAAAAAAAGAGTATTGCTTAAATTGTTTTAAAACAATTCAAATCTTATAACTTTTTGATTACTTCTAGACAGTTTTTGGCATAATTATATTTCTTGTATCACTTTGAAAGAAATATTTAAAAAAGAAAGATAGAATTTAAATTATAAAGGGTAATACTTCATATTTGTCACATTTTGTGTCATAACATATTTTGAAAAAGTAATTTAATACAGAATGATTATGATTGTTTTAGTTATTTTGCTAGTTATTTTGCTTACTGCTTTTAATATGAATTCCTTCCATTTACATTATATGTATTTACCAGATGTAAATATATTTTAAATCTGTAAAACTTCAGTGATATTTTCACCCAATACCAACAAATTATTGAATTTAGTTCATGCAGTATTAACATATTTCTCATAGGCAAGCATACTTTTAACCATATATGTATATATATATATAGTCTTTTATAGCCTTTAAAAGCTTACTCTTTCAAAAATAAAGCTATATTATAAAGCTATATTACACATAATTTAACAGAGAATATAAAAATATACCTTTTTGACATATTATTGCATATATCATATGACTGTGTAATAATGATATATTATATCCAAACTTTTTTCTGCTTTTATATCATAATAAATTATCTACTTTTCTTCTGGACAGCTTCCTTATACCACTTAGTACCTCATAAGTCAGATAGAGTTTGTTTGCCCTTATATACAATTCTCCATATAACATGTACATTCAATTTAAAGCTATAATTTTAGTAAAAGTGCTATTGTATGAAAAAATTAATATAGCAATTATGTTCAAGAGATTGGGCATGGTGACCTGCAATGTAATCCCAGCCTTGGGAAGGCTACAAACAGGTGTATCACTGAGTCTGATCTAGTAGTGAGACACTGAACACCCTTCAGACCTTTCCCTAAAAAAAACAGAAATACAAAAAAAAGAAATGTTGTTCAAGACTTTGTTCTTAAAAGCAATATACAGTATTACATATAAATGACTTTCTTCTATTAAAATTTTTCCCTATTCTGGGAATGAACAAAGACAAAGTCAAAATAATTTCCTTACTTTTCTGATATTAAATGTACTCTTCCAGGTCAGCATTCAAATTTATATGAAATAACCTACTCACATCATATGATATATCTAAATTTATAAAACTTTGAGGAATAGATTCATTACCATTTATCATTTTAAGGAGAAAGACAGGAGAGATATAGAGATGAGATGAATGGAAACAGAGGGAGATCATTAAAATAAAACATTCATAAAGATGAATTAACTCAAAGATTCAAGCACGAAGAATAAAATTGATTATATCTAAAAAGTCATATGATAAGACTGAGAGTTTAAAAATGCATATTACAAACCAATTTGCTTGTGGAAGTTTCTTCACTCTATAACCTTCTCTTTTCTACAGCTAATACAGACTATAAGTGCGGTAGACAAAGATGACCCTCTAGGTGGACAAAAATTTTTCTTCAGTTTAGCTGCTGTCAATCCAAACTTCACAGTACAAGACAATGAAGGTAAACTCTAGGACTTTTGCTTTTTATAAAATTATATTCCTGGAAAATTGCCCCTTTGTTAAGCATTAAAATATATGCAACATAAATTTATTGATTTTATTTATAAAATTTTGTATTCTTCAGTTACTTAATGATATATCACAATGATGTCTTGTTTGTGTGTACTATCTTGAACTCACAATTCAGTAAGTTACAGAGTATTGTGAAGCTTGAAATTATTAGTGTAACAGTTGCTATAACAAAGAACAGCAGTATGTAGAAATAGAAAAATAAAAGACAGACTGCTATGCAAACTTTGATGATATTTAACAACAGCAGATTCATTTGAACCATGTGGGGATAAAATGTGGGTGAGAAACATGAAACAGAGCCACAGCAGCCCATGGGGACTTTGAGGGTAGAGGCAATGACAGGTTTTCCTAATGTTCTCTTTAATATGCACATTTTGTGGCTCATATTATAATTTTTCTTTGCTCTAGAAGTTAGAAATACACTTTAAAAGGAAAGATATGAAAATAGTCAGGACTTTTACAATTTTTACAGTATTTTCCTTGATAAATAAATGCAATTAGAATTATGTCAGTTTAAACAAAAGTACATGATTAGTTTCTTCTCTGCTCAGTAATGTTTTGTTTTAAATGTACTACCACAGAATGTTTGCAAAAAGGAATATTTAGGTTACAATGCCAACAGATGTGTATATTTTAAAACAGACCTAGTAACTACATGGTCATAGCTACAATACTTTCTTCACAATCTGTGATACAAGTTTTCAAAACCACTCTCTAAATAACTATTTAGTGGTTGCATAAGCCTTGGAAAAGAGTTTGAGGCAGTGAATCATCTTACAGTGCTGCAAGAATTTGAGACACATGTTGTAGTCTTTGTACAAATCAATTGAAGATATAGTATCCACTTAAACCTGTTTGCACTAATTCCAAATATATGGAATATCCGTGGTCTTGTCTCTCTATAAACCCAAGATTAATAAGACTGGAAAAATGTCAAGTTCAAATCATAAAATATGCAGTTGAATCGAAACTTGAGGTAAACAATATCCTACATTTTAATTTGCTGAGATTGCAAACAAACTTTAAGGGTAGATTGTCACTGTCCTTTGTGTTGAATTTACAACATTGCAAATGACTACTGAATTGCCAGTTTCTTACCTATTTCTTCTTTTCTTTTAATTTGCTTTCTGTTCATGTGGAATTGAGCAGTGTATGTTAAAATTTAATATCGACTTGAAACAGTATTGTCTTAACACAGCATTTCAAACTTACTGGAGAAACCACTGAAGATTAACTTTAATTAATTTTTAAAAAATATTATCATTTCATTACACTAAAAAAAATCCTTGATTCTATATATTGTTGACTGCTGGAAAGAAACTCATGCGAATGTAAGTGATACATTACTACACAGAATACAATTAAATTCTGATGAAATATTTAATATAATCTTGTAGCACATGCTGAGTAGTAATGCTTATAAGAATTTTTATGTTTTTAAAAGAAATTTTATTTTTATGCCAGACCAGCATTATAAGCATGAGAAAAATTTACTGTTACAAATTGTATATTTAAAACATTTTCAGACAACACTGCAAGGATTTTGACCAGAAAGAATGGCTTCAACCGACATGAAATAAGTACATACCTCCTGCCAGTGGTGATCTCAGACAATGACTACCCAATCCAGAGCAGCACGGGCACCCTGACCATCAGAGTGTGCGCCTGCGACAGCCAGGGTAACATGCAGTCCTGCAGCGCTGAGGCCCTGCTGCTGCCTGCTGGCCTCAGCACAGGGGCGTTGATTGCCATTCTCCTCTGCATCATTATTCTGCTGGGTAAGGACCCTTAAAGCACGGCAGCATCTCACAGTATGCCTCCTGTCATATGCTGTTAAGTAGGGAAGAAGGCTATGAAACACCTCCCCCAAAGCAACACCCAAGCTGGGATATATACAAAATACGGATCATTATTTATATTAAGATTATTTATACTTGATCAGAATGTACAACATATGCTGCTGAGGCAGGAGGATTCTTGAGAGTGCCAGGCCAACCTGGTCTACAGAGTGCATGCAATGTTCACCTGAACTATATAGTGAAACCCTGCCTCAAAATCACAAAGTATGACAAATCAAAGAATGTGTGAAGATACGTAAAGTGATGTTTTTGTGATAGTAATCATGAGACTTTGTTTATTGGATATGAATTCAGAACTTAGATGTGAATTAAATTACATGTACATATATATGTATTTATATACATAGATATATCTTTTAATAAAATATATTAAATAAAGGGAAACAAGAAAGATGAGAGGTACACAGTTGTAATTTCTGCAACTTTTCATGAATATTTTGATGGATTTAAGCACTCTTTGTCTAGCAAAACAATGAAGGAAGACACAGATAGCAAGTTATCACTTATTTTGTATTTGGTCAATTATTGTTCTCTTGAGTAGAAAAGTATATGGTATGCCATTGTTTCTTTGTGGAAGATGAGTGAATATACTCTTATTGAAGAGTATAGCAGGGGCTTGATGAGTTGGAAAAATGTAATAAAGTTTCAGTACAATTCTGAAACTCAAATAATAGCAGAGATTATTTAATCTTAATCAGTAAGATTAAATAATACATTTTAAATTGACAGCTATTGTGAGAAACATAGCTCAGAAAATTGTGAGATACAAGGGTTTCTTACTAGTATCCCATATTCAGCTATTGTCAAATAGTCATGCCTAAAAACTGAACTTAAATGAAATTATTTAGTCTCTTTTTCTAACTTTATTTTTTATTACTTTTAATGTGAAAGAAATAGGAATAAGGCAGGTTGTGGTGGCGCATGCCTGTAATCCCAGCACTTGGGAGGCTGAGGCAGGAGGATTGTTGTGAGTTCGAGACAAGCCTGAGCTACAAAGTGAGTTTAAGTGAGTTTAAGGCCAGCCTGAACTGCATAGTGAGACCCTGTCTCAAAAAAAAAACAGACAAAAAAAAAAAAAAGAAATAACAATGAGACTGTTTTAAAACAGGTTAGTAGGACAGTTACAATTAATACATTGCATATTGCATAGTAGTTATTCACAGTACAAGATGCAGATATGATATCTTACACTATTAGTACAAATCTTTCTTCTCATTGAACTAAGAGAAACTAGCTGTAAACTAAGAGAAAGTAACTGTCTCAAACTTTAAAATTATATTTAAAAATAAATTTTACTAATTAATTAATATTATAATAAAGCAGGGAAATTATGGTTAGCTAAACAACAAGTTATAATACCAAGTTGGGACCTAGAGTAATAAAAATGTAATAAAAATACTTTATCATTGTATATTTAATTTGGTTTAAGCTACTAAATAACCAATTCAATTTTGCTACATTTATTACATCATATTCATACTCTAGTATTGTGTTGAAATTTTGAAAAAGTGGATGAATTAGACAATTATTTTATATGTTGTTATTATTTTTGCAGTAATGGGGATGCTGTACCTCTGAGGTACAACCCCATATATACATACATCCCAAAAGATAGACAGGCACACACACACACACACACACACACACACACACGTTTTTTTCTAAGTCTCCTAAGTTGGCCTTGAACTTGTGATCCACTCCTTCAATCTCCCAACTTCCCAAGTAGCTGGGAAATAGGCAAGCATCATGAATCCTGTATGCGTTAGATTTTTATGTAGCTCAAGAAGTGAAAATTCACATTTAAAAATGTGTATTTTATATTTCATTGTTATGGGAAATCAAGCATAATAAGCCTTTTCCATGTATAGCAAGGAATAAAAATCCTAACATTTAATAGGATATGTAAAATGTATAAAAATTTATTGTTATTAGTTGGTTTTCCCTTAATAAGTTAAAGGAAGCTCATAAATGTGCTTTACAGTAATTTAATCAATGAACACAAATATGAATAATGTATTTTAGACATGCATATTTTAATGTCAATAAAAATTAAATTTTAATCTGTATAAAATATATTTTATCTAACATGTCCTAAGGCAAATAGACGAAGTCATTCTTGGAAATATATATTAAAAATTAAAATTCCTACTAAAATTCATTAATGGTTGCAGATTTTCTTACATGTTTATTGTATGTCAAGTGCTACAATTATCACTTAATTATTTTTTTTATTTGACAAAATATGTATGCAGTGTGGAAGGTGATTAACCTCACTTTATACATAACAAAACTGCAAGTTACAAATATTTAGATTTTCCAAGGCTACACTCTCTGGATATTTGAACCAAAGCACCTTTCTGTGAGTTCTTATATTCACAATTTTCCAGGGATACTTGAAGTTTATGTTCATTTCTTTTCTTTATTATACCCGGATGGAGGCCTTGCTATCTTGTTTCTTTGCTGAAAAATTAAAATAGCTCTTTACCTGATTGTTTGCATGCCACATAATTACACTTGATTCGATAACCTAGAGTAAATTGCTTTTTAACTGCTTTTGAATTAAAAATCAGATTAAATTTATTTTCTGCTTACATTAGCTTAAAACTATAGTTGGTGGTATCCCTGTGACCCTAACCAAAAATATGCAGACATTCTCAGAAGCAGGGAAATTATGTTGGACTTGAAGTTGATCTTAGTAAGTTTTGCTCTTTTCAGTTGTAGAAGTTCTTTTCCCTTAGGATTCTTAGATTGATAATAAACAAATCAAAACTAGTTTTGATATCATTCTATCAAACATCTTTGGTTATACTGAGTACATGAATTTTCTGCATTTTTCTCTTTTCATTATAACTTTTTTTAAAAATCACTCTAAGTCAAAGAGCACTTGCAGTCCACTTGACTTCCACTTTTCTCACAATAGAAACATCCTTTGTATTTGCTGGTACATAAAGCTGAACATAGTCTGAGCATTTTATATATATTTTTAAAAGGCTCAGTAAGTCTTGGTATAGGGAGTCCTTTCTAGTCCTAGTCTCAGTCTGGGAAGTTTGTGTTTGTAAACCCATGGATAAGTTATTGGAATTGTCCAAGTCAACTTGTCATATGGGGAACCAAGGGGTCCTAAGTCCAGCCATGGTGATGGCTATGAGGAACAAAGGCTTTGACCCAGGGATGAACTCAGGTTTTATTCAGTCATGAATGACAGGCTTGAGATTGAATGACAGAGAATGGCAGAAAGTAGGTGAGCACTGTGAAGCTGCATTTGCTTATGTAATATGCAAAGAATAGGCAGAGAGTAATCTCCATTACATAATTGAGATAGTGTCTAATGGTTTGAGGTCCAGTGTGGTAGCTCTTCTGTGTAATCTTTCAACCCCAAGGAAGTTATAGCCTCTATCTTGAGGTCCAATGCCAGCCAACAATGTGAACATTGGCTTATCATCCTGTCTCAGCCCAACTAATATTAAAGAGCAGTTGGCGGGGGTTATGAAGGAAATATGTGCACTGTCTTCAGAGACTACCACCAGCACCTCAGCTAGACCAGTATGCACAACGTGCATTGCTTAAGGCCAGTTGAAGGGATGAGAAGAAAACCTAGCCAGCTCTGTACCTATCAATACAAGGAAACAGGTAGGCACAGCCAAAGTGGAGACAATTGCTCTTCTTTCAAGGAGAGTTTCTCAGATGGTTCTCCACAATTCCTCTATCCATTCAATAATTTTCCTAAAAGAAGCTAAATATGGATACTTAAGATGGCAAACTGACTCATTTTCTTTCTGTTTCCATCTAATAGAATTTATGTGTTTCTACAAATCATTTTAAACTACTACAACCACAATGTTTGGATATAGTGAATAGGTGCATGAAATGCTAAAACCATCAGATGAATTCAATATTAACTTTTTGCTATTGTTTATGTAGTCCTATTGTTATGAGAATTACCATTATTCTTTTTATTCTTATTACTTTTTTGTGTGAAACCGGGGATTGAACTCAGGCCCTTGAGCTTGCCAGGGAAGTGCTTATTCTACTGAGCCATGTCCCTGGCCCCTCTTATTACTTTTTAGTGGAAATGCATAAAGGTCTTTTCTGAGGAATATGATTTCGACTTGTGCATTTTATTTGCTTAAGAGGCAGCTGGGCTCCTTGCATTAAGACTTTGGAGTGAATTCAATGTATTCTGCTAAATTTGGTCTTTGTTATATGGGTTAACAGATTAGGGGAAATTACGTTACAAAATATATATTTTCAAGGAAAACATTATAAATCTAAAAACCTAATGTGTGAATAACTTGCTTATTTTCCAATAATAAAAGCATTCTTTTAATGAAGAAAAGCTGTTCCAATCCACCAAGTTACTGCTTTTCTTCTACATCTTGAAAAATATTGATTTCTAATCTTTTGAGGGTATAAAAATGTGGGCATATTTTGTCTCTTTTTGTCCCATTTGAAACAGAGTTCAGTTTATTCTCACATAACATTTTATGCCGGTATTAAAAAAGATTAATATTTTCTACACAATAAGAAACTAAACTGTTCTTTTAAAAATAGATAAAACATGTTGCTGTATTTGAAGACTTTCATGTTACTTTAAAAATAAACCAGAGACTTTGCTTTTGAGAACCCCTAGCCTGGCTAAAACCTTCTCCCCCACCCTACTCATAAATTTTG
Source organism: Ctenomys sociabilis (assembly GCA_004027165.1). Classification (NCBI taxonomy): domain Eukaryota; kingdom Metazoa; phylum Chordata; class Mammalia; order Rodentia; family Ctenomyidae; genus Ctenomys; species Ctenomys sociabilis. Next base: position 40,727 of record PVKA01011488.1, read on the forward strand.
AAATCTCCAAAGTCATTGTAAATTTTAATGCCACGAAAAATTTCAATAACTTGCACTCATTTTACATGAATGCTTTCCAGCGTTAGGGTTTGAGCAGATTGCTAATGGATCTTCTTTTCTTTTTTCCAAGTGATAGTAGTACTGTTTGCAGCTCTAAAGAGACAAAGGAAGAAAGAGCCTCTGATTTTATCTAAAGAAGACATCAGAGACAACATCGTGAGCTATAATGACGAAGGAGGCGGAGAGGAGGACACCCAGGCCTTTGATATCGGCACCCTGAGGAATCCTGCAGCTATGGAAGAGAAAAAGCTGCGGCGCGACATCATGCCCGAGGCGCTGTTCGTCCCGCGCAGGACTCCCACCGCGCCGGACACCACGGATGTGCGCGACTTCATCAGCGAGCGGCTCCGGGAGCACGACCTGGACCCCACGGCGCCTCCCTACGACTCGCTGGCGACCTACGCCTACGAAGGCAATGATTCCGTCGCCGAATCCCTGAGCTCCCTGGAATCAGGTACTACCGAAGGAGACCAAAACTACGATTACCTCCGGGAATGGGGCCCTCGTTTTAACAAGCTAGCGGAGATGTACGGTGGAGGGGACAGCGACAAAGACTCCTAACCCGGTGGATGCTGCGCACAGCTGCAGGATGGAACTTTCTGCACACTGTCTCCTCTCCACAATATTTGATATTCAGAAGAAATTCCCTGCCACTCAGCACAATATTTGTTACCCCATTTACTTCTTAATTTGTTGATTAATTAAATTAATTCTTTTCCGTAGGATGTCTCCTGGAATATAAACGACATTTTATTTAATCACTTCCAAGAGCCAAAGCTATGGAAATTCAGTGTTGTCCATTTTAGCAAATAAAAGAAAATTTCAGAAACATGAACAGGATAGCTACCCCTTAAGCAACCTCACAAACAAACTGCTTCTTTTAGATACATGCCCTGCCCTTGCAAATGAAGCTTTTAAAAAAGATGAAGAAAAATATATTAAGGTATATCCTGTTCTGTACATTAAATTTTACAAGTATGTACATGTGATGTTAGTAGGTGTGATATGCAATCTGGTATACAAACATTTGTGCAATTTCATTTCATCAAATTCTATCTGCTAATGTTTTATATTTATATTTTTGTATTTATTTTTAAAAAAAAATAAACCAGTTTTTACAACTACGTTGTCTCCAGCTTTTTTTTTCTCTCCTAGGAAGAAAAACTTTCTCCATGAACTAAATACTTTGATTCAAAATTATATTAAATGCAGGTAAGAAGATAAAGTCTTTATAATTAATGTTGAAGACTCCAACCAAATTAATGTAAGTTAAGTAAGAATACTTTTCATTGAGTTTTGCTATGCTCTGATATATGAAAACCTTCATAATGAAAGTATCAGCTCTTCTTAAAGCATTTACAAGGTATCAGCCAAAAAAATTTAAAGTGTTTTCGTTTGTGTGCTAAAGATACCAGCCACACCGTGGTTTTGTTTGTTCATATTCACTACATTAATAGCTACGAGAATTACACATTTTTCTCATTTTTGCATGACATTTGTGTTATTGAGGCTCACAGGCAATAATAGTTGAACATCTCAGATTGAAATAATCTTTTAATGGAAAATATTTACCTCCCATTGCGACTTTGAAAATGCCTGGTAATGATGGTAATAATGCTGAATTTTCCATTAAGATACTGCATTGCAATTGCGCCAACTTTCTAAAAACGCATTGCATATTTCTGAGTGGCAAAGTCCCTTTCTTCAGTCAGTGACTAATTTAATCAAAAACAAAAGAGAAACATGTGAATAATAGAAATCCTACCAGACAATTAACAAAAGTTTTTCAGAATGATGGATGTTATCAGCCAAGAAATGCTTCCACGTTTCTTAAAAGTCACATTATGTATTTATAACTGAAGTACTTGATTAGACCAAGAGTAAAAAAATCAGACTCCCTGCTGAGACTATTGTAAGCAAAACCAAAGAATTGTTCACTATTTAATTAAAATCCTAAGCTTTTAGAGTAAGTCAGAGTGCAAGGTCACCATATTCTTAATACTGACTTATTTCTATCTTATGAACAATAATCATTTTTCTAATATCCAGGCTGAAAGGGTCCGTGTTGCTCTAAAAGTTGACCCTTCTTTTTTCACAGTAGTTTAATTATGAGAGAGACACCAGCTCCTGGTGTGGCCTAATTATGATTATGGTCAGATTTTCAGAATCAGGATGCATCTTACTACATCATTTTAGATCTTCCTTAGTGCCATATCCGGTAATGTATCTGTGCAAGAAAGACAAAATTTAGGAAACTTAAAGGGGTTGAGGAGATAGTTCAGTGGTGTAAGTGCCCACTTGGCAAGAATGAGGTTTTAGTTTGATCCCCAGCATAGAAAAATAAAAAGAACAACAACAAAAAGAAAAGAAAGGTGGTCCTTACAATTGAACAAAAGGAGACAAAAGTCCCAAATATCCTGGAAAGTGTATGCAGTAAAAGTAAACTGGGTGGTTGGGGCGATGGCTTATTGGAATTAGGGCTACCCTGGTAAGCTCAAGGGCCTAAATTCAATCCCCAGTTTCACCAAAAAAAGAAAAAAAAATGTAAAGTAGGTTAACAGTACAAAAAATGAAATATATATATATATATATATATATCTTGTGAACTTTTCATAATGTAATTAAAAACATAACTTTGGTTGAAAATGAGCTTAAAATTTCCACTGTTACTTATTTTCATTAATATTAGATGTTAGTAATTAAAATTATTACTTAAAGTCTCTTAATTGTTCTTGTTCAGATTTTAAAAGGACATTAACCAGCTCTCTAATATATTTCTGTTTACCTTTGTTAATAGGGTCATGTCAGTGATTTCTAGCATAATTCAAAATTTTATTCCCAAAATTCTCTTAAGGACATTGGTCAGCAGGCTTCTTTTTCAATATAAAGTCTAATTGTACAGAAATTGTTAGTAATGCACATTTTAGTTTTTCTTGATAACGAAGATGATATGCTAAAAAACAAATTTCATGGGAGCTCTGAAATTCAACATGTATGTCTATCACAAATAACCTGTTTAAATTCTCCTAGTAAACTCTTCTCTCCAGTTGTATTTTTTCCTAAGGAATATCCAATATACAAGTATTCTATGTTCAAAATTTGTTTTATGTGGAGATTGGAGCAGATGTCTCTCTGTTTCATATTACTAATTTTGTTGCAGCAATGTGGGTCTTTCATTTATTCATCCATTTATGTCTTCATTCATCAAGGTTTTATTGAACATCTATAATATATATCAAGGAATGTTCTAAGCCTTAAAGTTGTAATAATAAATTATATATACTTGTTTCATATAAGTGTGTAATTTTTCTATTAATAAAAATGAAAATATGGTATGAATTATTTAAAATCCTGAATGTAAAACCAAATAACTAGCTTTTATTATTAACAGAAATTTAAGAAAACATCCTGTCTTCCCATATCATTATTTAAATACTCATAAAAATAGGAAAATAGCCTATGTATCAATGTGATCAGTACAA
>PVKA01011488.1:44368-61050 GCA_004027165.1 Ctenomys sociabilis
TTTTTTTTTTTTTTTTTTTTTGTCTTTTCGAGACAGGGTCTCACTGCAGTTCAGGCTGGCCTTAAGCTCACTTTGTAGCTCAGGCTGGTCTCGAACTCACCAACAATCCTCCTGCCTCAGCCTCCCGAGTGCTGGGATTACAGGCATGCGCCACCACGCCCAGCTCCTTATTTTGGTTATTAACATGTCTCTCCAACTGTAATTTGTGTGTATCTGATGCACACATGTATGTAACTATCAACATTAATTAGGATTGGCTGACTGCTTAAAACACCCAAAGACATAATTGGGTGAGTTCTATACTTTTAAAATACACACAAGCTCAGTCATACACTCACAAATTCTTTAAATAGCTTCAGCTAAATACACGTGTAGTTAACTAGAAGTTATGCCATTTCCAATTTTTTAATGCTTTGCAAGTCATTTTGTTCAAATAGGGGTGGGAGAGTGGAGTAATTCCTGCAGTTGTGCAGAAGTCATTCATTGGTCCTGACTCATAGTCAAGTTGTAGTTTTATCTAAAAGCAAAATGATAGAAATTCAAGAACCTTCCAATTTTTTAAATATAACCAGATACACAAAACAGTGAGTGTATTATTAGCTTTGCCCCTGCATAATTATGTATAATAAATGTTACACATATGGTCAAATATATAAAAAAAGATGGAATTTAAGCAATAACACAAGTAGAACTTTCGTGGTCTCCTTTAATTAAAGGACTTTACCAATCTTTGCCTTTGCTAGTACCTCAGTACACAGTAGCTTAAGTAACAATCAATGATATAATACTTAATATTATTCCTACCTATTACAGAATTGTGTCATCATTTGTTCTGGAGTTGAAGGCTTCTTTATTTAATTCTTCCATTTTTCTAAAAAAACAAATTTTGGGGCTGGGGAGGTGCTTCAGTAGAATAAGCACTTCCCTGGCAAGCGCAAGGGTCTGAGTTCAATCCCCAGTTCAGCCAACATATAAAAAATAAAAAGTAAAATAAAACAGAAATTTTCTTTTACTGTAAAATGTTTCAATAAATAAACTTTAATTGTACAGACTATCTTAAGCACTATTTGAAATAATCCAATGGGATCATCTCAGAGAGTACAATTTTTTATGCTTAAAAATCAGCCAACTTTTAAGTCTGAAATCCCACAACCACTATGATTTAATGGGGCCATCTTATCATGTCCAGAGTAGAATTACCCACTTTACCACCACAGTAACATCAAACAGACTGCACCTCTAACCTGCTTTCCTCTTGTTGACAATGTTCTTCTAGGGAGATGTTTATGTCTGGGAATCGAGAGCTAACCCAGACCTTTTTTGTTTCAACACATTCAAACAATTACTTTATTTTTCAGTTTTAAAGTGCACAGAGACTTACAAGATTCCTCCATTTCTGTTCCCTAGTCCAAGACACCTCCTTCAATTAATAACAACGACCATCTTCCTAATGAGTGCCTCCACCTTGCTCTAGCTACATGCACTGTCAGAGCTGGCGTCAGAATATCTCACCGTGAACCTCCTGCGGGATCCTTCCCTTTTGCTGGATGATTTCATTATTCCTTATTTGACTCTTGGAGAAAAAAAATTCTAATGATGGTCTGAAAATACTCTGCAAAGCCCTTCATCAGTTCATTCCACACTCATTTACTCCATTCTTGCATGAACATATTAAACCTCCAACATTCACGTGTTTACACTGTGTGCCCTTGTTCTCCAACACACATTTTTATCTTGCTTAACATTAATCACATGCTATTTTTGAAAATCATTGTGTAAATTGTGATAGTGTTTCCCTAACTGACATTATAGTGCATTTATCTTCTTTCTATCACTTTCCAATTTTTAACATATCACCGTCTTTTGTATTTTGCTTTATTGTTTTATTTTGGGATATGGTATGACTGACTGTACAGTTTTATGCTGGTCTTGAACTCACTGCTGTAGCTCAAGCTGGCCCTGAACTCATGGCCCTTTTCCTGCTTCAGCCTCCTGAGCGCTGGGATTACAGATGTGTACCACAACAGCTGGCATGACCGATTTTCACTTACGTATAATGTAGCAAGGTTCGTGAGAGTACAGGTGTTGCCAGTGTCATTCATTATGATGCCCCAATATGCAGGGTCTGTCCAGGTTCTCAATACATATGGGTTGTAAGAAGTAACACAAATTTACTACAGGATTTAGTACTTATATTTAATTTTAAGTAGGTTCATGTACATGTTATGCAGTTAATAAGATTTCTGTATTTTCATTCAACTAAACATCGCAAAGTAGTTACATAAAATAACTTAGGGATATTCTTGCTATTTATTCCAGAAACTAACAGGGTTGGATCAACTTTATAGGAATAGTCAATATGTCAGTATGATGGCTGGTTGTTTCTGAAAGACAGGAATAAATCTTAAAAGGCCCACTAGTCAGAGAAGAGTAACACATTATTTTTAATGAAATTATAGTGCAGAAGTATGAGGAGCATTTGCAAAGTGACAATGACTATGTTAGTGGGAATTAAACTAGAATGAGTGCTAATGACACAGAATGGTATCTTTGCAGATTCCATTCTGATGGTTTGGAGTCACGCTTGAGGGAACTTGCCAGTGGGATGCTGGAAAGAGTCTGAATTGAAGGAATGTTGTTTAGAGAAAGTGTCATAGAAGATTAAGAGGAGGACTTAAGGGAAACTGAAGATGCCAGTCCTTGCAAAAACTCCTGCTGCCTAGACAGGGTTTTGTTCCTGTATTCTTCACTGTTCATTCCGTCCATGTCATAATTAGTCAGAACTAAGGTCTGGATTTAAATTTACTTGATTTTTTTAAAGCTTCTTTTGTCGGTAAGGCCAGCATGCATCAAGTTATCAACAGCCAAGAAGGGCAGCCTTTACAGATACAGACATAAACTTAGAGACTAAATGGTTTCATGCCTCCACAACCAAAGATAAGCAGTGAGGCAGGAGCAGTAGTGAGAATGAGAGGGGATGCTTGTAGGACAAGACATATTGTCTAGTCAGAAAATAATAATATGAGGGCAGGCCAGATAACTCAGCAGATTAAAGCACCTGCTTAGGCAGACTCAGAGACAGGGGTTCGATCTCCATTGTGCCATGGTAGCTCTGCCCCCAGGGCATGCTGAGGCAGAGATTGAGACTGGACTTGCTGGGGCATGCCTGTAATCCCAGTGTTTGGGAGGTGGAAAACAGGAGGTTCACTATGAGTCTGATCTGTGTAAGACCCTGTAGATCCTGTACTAAATCCATTAAAAAAATACTAGGAAACAACATATTGTAAGTGGCAGCTTCTTAAAACCAGAAATGTGTGTTTGCCAACACAATTTCTATCAGTTATCTCCCTCTATTTAGTCACATATTATGCACATTATGGTGTGTACCATGTTCTGAATATTTCATGAATCTTTTAAGCCTGACTGTGTGGTCCCCAGCTCCATGCCGAGCCATCTCATTCAGCTTCAGATGTAATGACTGAGCAAAAGAAGGAAAAACCCACTTTTCTCTGTTCTACTCAGTAAGCACAAAAACAGCAACAACAGATAAAAACAAAGAAAACCCACTTGTATACCTTATCTTCTACTCTTATTATATGAGATGGCATAGTATTTTAGAGGTGGCCTACATTAGCACAATGAGTATTCTAATTAAATTAAAGGACTTATAAAGGAAAGGATTAAAGATTTGAAAAAACGTAATAGAAAACTGGTAGACCATTTTTGAAAATTCTTTTCCTTCCAGCTGTGGAATTATCCTGAATTGGGAACTTGACATTTACAGCTCCACAGGGAGGAAGGAACAGCAACTTCATTCCCAAATTTATCTGAAAAACCTCCTACACAACGTGAAATATTGAAAAGCTGGCCAAAGACTCTTGTCATGATCTTTATTCTCTCCTGTGGCAATCAAAATAATTTTTAAGAAGTTATTTTCTCAGTATGTACAATGTATTTCTACTGTGTTTCAGTGTACCTTTATTTCAATTTCAGTATTAATATAAATTAAGTAACTATCCTAAGGCACTTTGTTAATGTCAGTACATTTCTGAAAGGCAAAAACAAATCCAGTGATTGTTTCTAATTCTGGTTGCCCTTCATTTCTTGTAGAATAGGACTTTAGCTATGCAAATTCATTTGTTTGAAAGTGTTATCATTTAATGCATAATTAGATCATGTATGCCCTTTCCTCAAAGAGTTACATTAGATTATAGGCAAACTTTGTCTGCTGCTGTAGTTACTATGAGCATTCTGTAAGTGTGCAGCACTTTAATGTTTCCAGTGGGTGAATCTAATACTCTCCTGATGGTTCTGCATGATTTAGATTAAAGTACTCCTTTGCTTTTTGAAGTTAAACTTGATTAAGTACTTAAACTTTATAAAATGGTCATTCCAGCAGTGCATTGGGCATCTAAGTATATGCTGAATAAATACTTGTTGAGTGATTGATTAATTTTGGCATCCCAATACTTTATTTTCTAATTTTGGCAGCATGGAAAATGTCAGGTTCCATACCTTCCCCACCCTCAACCAAAAAGGCAGCATGTTTCATTCATTTTTGAAAAAGCATATTCCAGAAATGTCACAGTAACCTTTTAAGATGACAGTTTCTGCCGAGGAATTCTTGACAGCAACTATGCACAATTATGCCAACTATATATTGAAACTTTCTTACATCGTTTCCTCAAATGTGATAGCTTGAGCAGACAGGATGTAGATGATTGGGTGGAAGGGAACACAAACTTCATGTACTTTTTTATAAATTTTATTTGTGAGACAAGAATAAAAGGAGTGAAATTTAACTTTTGAGATGTTTTTACAGGCAAACTCCATGACTTCAGTTATTTAAAGGTAACTTCTATGTGTACGTCTTAAACCCTTACTATTGAAATCTCTGAACGCTTATAATACTGAACTTTGAGTGAAATTAATTATTTATGTTAATGTATTTATAGGTACTTATTTGTAAACACTTTTACCAGGAAAGCAAGAAAAGTAAAAAATACAAAGATATATTCCAGTTCACTTAAAAATACTAATGCATCTTTTTAGTGGTAGACTTAAATATAGAATATGTCACTATCAATAATAAACAGTGCATTTGATATGTATGCCAGGAAAGCATCTGTACACGTGTATAACTGTCTCATTTATATGACAGATATGAGTATAAAGTTAGAGATAGCAGTGGTGACAATGACAGCATTTAAACAAACCTTTATTAGCCTGATACTTTCTGTGCCAGGATTAAACAGTGTCCTACACATATTTAACATATTTGATTGTTATGCCTCTATAAAGTAAGCATTGTCATTATTTTTTTTTTGTATGTAAGAAAAATCCAAGTGAGGTTAAACAAAATTTACCAAAGTTCTGATCTTCTAGTAAAAGTGAAAAGTAAAAATGACTAAAGCTTTTGGATTCACTCCTAGTACTGAAAGGAAACAAATCGCAACTAACTCTCTAAGAACTCCAACAGAAAGTTTTTCACTGAAAATTAATATAAAGAAAAACTCTGTGATAGATTTCTTCCAGTATATTTGTTAATTGCCTTAAATTGTGGAAAGTAACACAAGTATGCATATTTTAAAGTAGTGTGCTAGTTGATGAATCAAGATTAATTCTGTATTAGAAATTTTTTGACAAGAAAAAGGCTCCTTTTCTACAAAATTGTTTTATTTAAGCAGTGAACACCCTCATTAAATATTCACTGATCAGAGTGAACCTTTGAAATTTAATAGTCAAAAAGTAGTTTAATAATGCCAATTTGATAAAGTAATTCAATAATGTCACAGTGAATTTGACTCTTAGGTTGGACAACATGAGGACAGCTTTCCAATCATATTTTTAAAAAGTATTTTAACTACTGTAGTCTCTTATTTGATCAAGAAGACAATGTATATTAGGTGTGTACTTATGAGTGTCTTCTACAGTCTGTCATAGTGTAACAAGGTTTAGGAGGGGCATATGTGGTGTTTTGCCTGTAAGAATCCTACCTTCAGATGACCTCCATAGTTCGGCTGTCTTGTTTTGTGAATCTAGATTTGCTTCCACTAAAATTTGAGATGGCTCTTGTCTTTGTTTCTTTGCTTTTTTGATTTTTATTAGCACATGATTTTGTAAATGATTAAATGCATCTTAAGATGCATTACATAAACATAATACATAACAATTCCCTTTCTTCTTCCACACTTTCCTTTTATTTTTCCAACATCAGATTAATATTTTATCTTATATAATAATCATATATACATGTCGTGCAACAGACTAACATACAGAAGAATATATGAAATATGTAAAATGATTGTACTAAGTTAAGGTAAACTTTTAGGTATGTTTTCCATGGTGAATTCTGGATTCCAATTCCATTTATTATTTCCTAGAAATATATTTAGATATACAGATAGATATGTATATGTATGTATCTTCCTATATATACTTATCTTACTATGTATTCCTATATATAATTATAAATTAACATATAAAGTATATACAAACATATAATGAGCTTTTACATAGGTATAATTATGTAAAGCTGAGCATGTGTCTGACTTACTTCATTTAACGTTATGGTCTACAAATTACTCAAGTTCATCCTTTATATGGATATGCCAGCTTTTATGCTTCTTTTGCTGGCTAACTCCATTGTTTATATATACAACTCTTTTGCATTTTACATTATATATTTATGCACACGTAGGCTACTTCCACAATTAGCTGTGAGGACCTTGCTGCTGCACACGCCGGTATGCACACATTGCTGCAGAATGACGAGCTTTACTCTTTTGGGGGAGCCAACTGAACGTGGAGTAGCTTAGTGAAATGGGAGTTTGTGTTTTTGAAAAATCTCCTCCCTGATTTCTGCAGTAGTTGTTTAAGTTTACATTTGCAGCAAAAATGGAGAAATATTCCTTTCCTCCTACAGTTTTTCTAGCATTTGTTATCGTTTGATTTATTGATGGTAGCCCATCTTTCTGAAGTGAGGGCCCAGGGAGACAGCTCTGCATAAGTGTCTGCTTACCCAACACGTAGTCCTGAGTTTGATTCCCTGATACAATAATAAAAAACAGATAAATTCTCAGTGTTGAGTTAAACTGAATTTGTGAAATGGCTGGTGATGTTAAATATTTTTTCATATTATTTATGTTTTAAGTATATTTTATACATTTGAGAATTGCAGATGCAATCACAATTCCTTGTGACTGGATCTTTGATTTGTAAGGTCTGATTACTTTTGATACTTTATATATTCTATATATCAGTCCTTTCTCTGAGGAATGCCAGGAAAAATTTTCCCCATTCTATAAGTTGTCTCTTATATGTTAGTTAGTTCTCTTACTGTGTAGAAGCTTTTTAATTTGATATGATCCCATTTGTTCATTCTTGGTACTACTTTTTGTGCAATGAAAAATCTTTTGTGACATTTATGTCTTCAAGATTTTGATCTAACTAGCTTTTCAGGAGATTGTATGTAGGTCTTAATGTTTAGAGTTTTAATCCATTTTGAATTTATTATTGGTATGCTGAATGTAACTGCATTAAATCTATGTAATACTTTTGGAAATATGGCCAGTTTGTTTATATTAACTCAAAATATCCATGAACAGGAGATATTTATGTTTTGATATCCTCTTTGATCTCATTTTTCAGAGTAGCATACTTTTCATTTTGGTGGAGTTTTGGGAGGTTTCCATATTGAGAATCATGTTATTGTCAAATAATGATAATTTAATTTCTCATTCCCATGTATATCCCTAAGATTTATTTCTTTTTTCTTATTGCTCCAGCATACTATTCCCCAAGCCACATTAAAGAGCAGTAGTAATCATAGGTGGGTGCTCTTTGTCTTGTCATGATTTTAGAGAGAAAGCTTTCAACTTCTCTTCATTTAGTATGATGTTGGACATTAGTTTTCCATAGGCTTTTATATGCTTGATATAAAGACTATCTCTTCCTTGTATTTTATTTTTTACTTATCTTATTGTGAATGGATGTTGGATTCTGTCAGAGGTTTTTTCCGTGTCTCTTGATGTGACCATGTAATGCTTTTCCTTGATTTTAGGTATGTGGTGTATGACATATAATGATTTGTATATGTTGAACCACGCCTGCATTTCTAGACTGAATCATTTTTTCCCCTGTATTTTAGGGAATGGTGCACAGGATGTTCAGGGTCTTGCTACTAGATCAGACTTGTAGTGATATGCCTATTACAGCTTCCCAAGTGCTGGGATTATAAGCTGATGCCACCATGTGCAGTCTCATTAGCCACCTCAGCATACTCCAGGGGCATGGCTGTCACTGCAGTTCTAGGGATTGAACTCTCAGCCACTGTGCCTGATTGCAGGTGTTTTAATCCACTGAACTATTTGGCCCACCCTTCCTTGGGTTAATTCTCTTGGGTCATGGTGCATTATGTTTCTAATGATTTTCTACATTCTTTTTGCCAGTATCTTATTAAGGAATTTTGTCTCTTTGTCTACTGAAGAGTTTGGCCTGTAGTTGTTCTTTTAGTTTGGGTCCTGTGCTGGTTTTCAAGTCTGCATAATGTTTACTTCTAGGAATGATTTTGGGAGTACTTACACTCTTTCTTTAGCCATTGATTTGCAATTTTATTTCACTCTGATCTGATAATAGGCATTGGATAATTTTGATTCCTTTGCATTTTCTTAGATATATTTCGTTGGTTAGTATGAGATCTAGTTTAAAGAAAATCTCAAGTGTTCCTGTGAAAATGCATTCTGTTGTTCTTTGATGGAACACTCTGTAGATTCATTGAATCCACTTATTAGACAGTTTGATTCAATTCCAATTTGTTGTCTAATTTTGTCAATTTGTGCTATCTGGGTACTGTGGTTACCTATTACAATTGTATTGGTGTTGACCTGATTTTCCATGTTTATCATTTTTTGTCTAATGAAACTCATTGCACCTATATATGATACATAAATGTTTATAACCGTTAGCACCTCTCATTCAATTGTTCTCTTAACTCAATTGTTCTTTGTATCTTTTGATGAATATTACCTTAAAACTTGCTTTGTGTAAATAAGGACACCTAGTTTATTTCTCAGTTCTTCTAGCATAAAATATTGTTTTCCACTTTTTAATCTGTATCTTTTTAAAATGTAATATATTTATTTTAACTACATATTGTTGACTTTTCTTCTTTTTTATGATTTGGTACAGGGTCTCACTACACAGCCCATACTCAAAGTGATCCTTCTTGTTTCAGCCTCCCCAGCACTGGGATTACAGCAAGCATGTGCCATCATACCTGGACACTGTAGGAGGCTCAGCACACCTGGGGCAGGCTGGCAGGGCATGTGGAGTAAAGGATTGACTCCCAGTCCATGAGCTTGCCTAAGCAGGCACTTGGTCCACTGAGCTGTCTTGCCAACCCCTGGCCTTTTTCTTGATCTATTGTACAAATCTGTCTTTGAGTAGGAAACCGAGGCTGTTTACACTGAGAGTTATTATTAGAAGGCACTGACTTTTTCTTCTCATTGTATGACTTTCCCATTGCTGATTTGTTTGTTTTTTCCTTAGTTTTCAGATCTGCTCATCTTGCCAAGTATGATTATTGTTTTTGTGTCCTTGGTATTTGTATTAGTTGCTCTTCTCTCATTGCTGGGACAAATCCCCAACACCCAAAATAGAGGAAGGAAAGGTTTATTTAGCTCACAGTTACTGGAAGGTTCAGTCCATATTCACCTGGCTCCAAGACAGAGGGGCACATGGCAGAGAGCAGCAGTTCATGGCAGGACAAACAGCAACAATGAAAACAAAGAGCAATCACTTAAGAAGCTCTGTCCCTCTGTCTCTTATATTCCATTTAGGCTCGCTGCCCTAGATTGGGGTGTCGTACTCACACCCATAATCCCAGCATTACTAAGACTCATAATCCCAGCCTTATATCACACATAATCCCAGTGGATCATGAGTTAATAACAAGCACTAGAAATCCACATCCCATGACTACGTGAGACTTTTGGGGGACAACTAGACACAAACCATAACAGTATTGTTTGCTTTGCTGTCTTTGTGCTGTTTTGGTGGTCATGAATTCCTCGAGATGCTCCTTTTCATGATAGCTCCTTCTTTCTCAAACAATTTTAAAAGGTAGCTCTGCAGGATACATAAGTGAAAAGGGGAATTAGTATCTATCAGGGACTTAAACACTTCATTTCTCCTCATCCTGGCCTTTGAAGTTTGTGTGGTGAAGTCAGCTGTAATGCTAATGGATTTAATATTGCATGTGAGTTATTCTTTTCTGTAGCAGCTTTTAATACTTTTTTTTCCTGTGATGGACTTTTCAAATTTTGAGTACAATATTGAAAAGCCATTTTTTGGTCATGGGTATTTGATGTTCTGTGTGCCTCAGGGATATGTATATTTATTTCTTTTCCTATATTTAGGGACTTTTCTAGCAATATTTCTGTGAACAGTGTTTTATGACACTGATGTTATCTTCTCAATTTTTGCTCCTTGCAATTTTTCTTAGATTAGTCTTCTTTGGTTTATCTGAAAGAGGTTGGATCATTTTTCATTTTTTTTGAAAGATGTGTTTGAGATGTTTCTCAAGACGTCATTGTCCTGTAGTTTTGAAATTCTGTCCTGACATTGATGTGTCTTGCTGCCCATACTTTTATGAGCATTGTGATGCATAATGTCCTTTGTTTTTAATTGAAACTTTTTCATACACAGCCATTCTCTGGCAAGATAGTTTGCATGCTTTGTATCATTTTGTTCACCTCATCTAGCATTCTGTTGATGTCTTCTGAGACCTATTGCATCTTTTTGGCTACTACTTTTACTGTTTAGTTGTATGTTCTCTCAACTGACTACCTCTTGGTGCTGTTTCTCACCCCTCTTCTACACTTTTGTGTTACTCTTGTGTGTGCTTTGTACTCTTCAAAACATTGCTGCTCATTGGAGTTGGTTTTGTTTTGGGGGAATTGGAGTTTGCAGAGGTTGTTTTTGCTTTTTATTCTCAAGTTTCTATTGTTTTTATTTGTCACTTTGTTTTGTTTTCTGGTGAGATTTGTGAATGTTAAGGACCTTATTGTTATGATGGAGATCTCTTTAGTTGTTTTCCAGTAATTTACCCATAATCCTTTTCCACAGCCTCATGATTCAGCCACTTTGGTTATTCTGAGAAAGGACAATGTACTGCATTCAGTAGGCAGCCAACTTCTCTGTGAATCTACTCTAGTATTCATAATGTCACAAAGGCAACCTAAGTGCTGACTTACAGAGAAATAACAATAAATATGTGTCCACATCAATATCAAGCAAAGCAGCTATAATCACATTGTCCAGGACAAATTAACTTGTTGTAGGAACCAGTTATGTGCCACCTTTAATCCTGGAGAGGAGACTATTGTAATGTAATATCAAAGGCAACCTAGGTATTAACTTACAGCTTTATGTACAAAGCTAGTGCTAGTGGTAGAAAAGAACTGAACAGAAATTTTATAGAGTGAACTATTCAGAGATTGATACAATGTTATGATTGCACTGTTGAAGATTAAGAATTTTCTATGGGGAGATGCAAAAGGAAAAATCTGAAACCTAAAACTACAATATGAAGAGGAGAGAGAAAGATTTTCTTAGAATTAGGTAAAGGTAAAACAAAGACAAGAATGTTTCAGAGGCATTGTTACAGCAAGGAAGAAACATTGTGCTGCTGCTTTTTATAAAACTAAAAAAAAAAAAGCTGCTTTATAACACATTTTAAAAACTACAGCACATTCATTTTCTCAGTTGTATTCTCTCTTCTTGGGCAAAACATCTAACAATCACAAATCAAGGAGAAAAATATATATATTGGGTCACTGTTTGTAGAGGATTCAGCACAGACACAACTGACTCCAAAGCAGGTGGTCTTGGCAATGGGAAAGCAGCCCATATCAGGGCTGGCAGGGCAAAGGACTTCCCTTCTTGCCCATCTCTTCACTGCAGCCAGGCTAGAAGCCTGCTAGTGGGCTCCACCTACAGTGAATACAAGTTTTTCCTCTTCAATACAGCATCCCCACCCTTAACTGTGCTAAATGAAGCCATAGCTTACTAACCCAGTGCCACCCGGCCATGACTTCGTATAACACACTCGATATCAAGGCACTCACAAAAGTCCACCTGCAAGCTCATGAGGCTTTGGAAATATATCAAGTAATATCCATAACATTTGTCTTCCTGAAATTATGTATATAAAAAAATTAATGACATATTTAAAGTGGGCTTTACCTATATAAGTATACAGGAAAGGTCTAGGTGAAATACACAAATATTTAAGTAAACATTCTAAGTAATATTTCTCTATTAATATTCAGATGAAAAATTCAACACATCGTTACTTAAATAAATAGAAGAATATGCAGGCTTTAAAGCGACAGACACATTCAAACACATATAATTTTGCTTGACTCATCAATATTTTTTTCACAGTCCCTGCTGTATCCTTTGACGATGAGCCATAAACATATCATAAGCACACATCACACAAAAGCATGTATGTCTGTACAAATTTGCAAATGTACACTGTATAGACATACATCTACAGTGCTGTTGTTTATATCAAGACTATTATTTGTATATATGTGACTAGATACCTACATATTTGTATGGATACTATTATTTTTATAAATAAGTCTTAGTTGTTTTTATTATGGGTTAGCAGTCATTGATTAAGTTAATTCTTATGCTTTGAATTAGACTACAAATAATATAAAATTTAATAGAGAATTTGTTGGTTTTTGACAAATATGGGCAGCATGATAAAAATCCAATTTACCTACAGAAAATTTCCATCACTGTAGCATTTTCTCACTTCCTATTTCAGGGAAAAACATATAATCAGTCAGTTCTGCCTGTCTAGCATTTAATATAAGTGTTATCCTTCAGCACATTTTAGTTTGTTTCCCATACCACAATGCTTGTAAATTTCATGTAATTCATCACATTTTTAAATTCCTTTTATTTTGAACACAAATCTTCAAGTGCCCAAAACTTATCCATTGCCTCTTAATGAACATTACTACAAGTTTTTCCCATTGATTACTATACTGAAATTTCTTTATTCCTTTGGGAGTAATATCTGGGTTGTATGGTGTTGGATTAGAATTGGTGGTCATGACAAACGCTTTGACATTGATAATATATGCTGGAAGTGGCTATGACATCTTGTACTTCCAAAATGAATGCATATGAGGTTTTGTTTCTCTACAGTTTCAACATATGATACTATCAGAGTTGAATTTACTTAGTAAGCGGACATTGTTGCATTGTTGGGAACAAAGATCACATACATGATAGATGTATTCTGCATCGAAATCTTTGGGCAATCACATAACTATTATGGTTTTCTGATAGTTTTCTTCTTTTTCTTAATGATCTCCAATGATGGGCTTAAATGCAAACTTTTGATTATATACATAATTAAGATTATGTATATAAAAATATATAATTTTTACATATTTTATTCAGATTTGATTATTTTGATATCAGGAAACTTTTATCTATATATAGCCAACAAAGATTTCGTGTAAGTTTTTTAGCATTATAGTTTCAAAGTTAATTTTCAGTTCTAATATCTATTTCCATGTAATTGTATAAGACACTTTAGGTAGGACTGTGTAAGTTTTTCTCTCACTAAGATATCTAAATGGCCTATTAGTATTTGTTGTAAAATAAGCTTTTTCCTCGAAAATTTATAAAAATATGTAACAAAAATGAATCATGCATGTTTATCTCTATTTCTGTTCATTATCCAACTGAATATACCTATACTGTTCAAATTACTGTAATTTATAGTAACCACATTGTTAAAAAAAAAGAAATAAATCTGTTACCCTCATTCTTCACCTTTTCAACTGCACTTTAGGATCAGTTTGTCAATTTATACTAGAAAGAGTAACTCTGAAGTTTTGTGTTGTTCAGAGAAGACACACATGTTAAAAATGTTAAAAGTGCAATCCACTGATATGATCTATTTAATCATGTACTTTGATGTAGTTAGATGTTTATTTTATAATATTCATTGTAGTGAGTCCATATTCATTATTATATTGATAATTCAATGTTAACTTTCATGATATTTATAAACTATTATACTAATTTTTCTTATAAACTAAAATGTAACTATTTTATATTGATTTGGATTTATAAAATTATGAAATGTATCTACTACTGTTAATATTATATTTTTTCTGATTACCTGGCATTTTATTTATAAGCAATCAGATTTCTTTAAAAATGATAACTGTTTTCATTCTGATGTGCATGTCTTTTTTTTTTCTGGCTTTGGAAGTCTGGTGCAGTCTTTCATCTATGTACTCAGACATATTTACCTTGAACCTATTTTGGGAATCTGTGAACTACCATGTATAATATCAGCTATAGTTTTTTCTTGAAATCCCTTCATAATATTGCACACTCTACAATAATATCTATGTCTAGTCCATAACTTTACATAGTGAACAATGTTATTTCCGAAACTTGTTAAGGTGATAATATGTACTTTATTATGCATTCATTAAAGCAATGTGTTGCATTGAGTGCTATAATATACTGAATTGGTATAGTTATCAGTGAGTGTTCCATAGGCTGTTCTAACTAATTTATTGAAGTGACCCCCATGAAATTTCCATGTTTCAGTGATAGATATACAATTAGTTTACTCGTGGTCACTTAGAAAATTGTCAAAATTTTAAACAGAAAGTTTAACAATTGATTACATGCTTTACCTGCCATACTTATCAATAAAGTTTTAAAATGGGTTGCATATATAATAATTAAGGAAGAGAAATAAATTCAATAAGATTTACAAGTAAAATTGTATTCATGCTTTGCAACTCTAAAGTTATAAATTAATATATATTGAAGACTAAACTTTTTCAAAACTCTTTGTAAGTTTTAATGGTTAAAAATGAAGATGTCTATTACCTTCTGAAATAAAAATAAATAAATAAAAACTGCCTGTTCTTTTCTTTTTTTATTGAGAAACAAATATCAATGAGATAGTTACAAATCTGGTTAATAGGACAGGTCAGTAATTAATATCTTGTACATTGTTATCTTAGTGGTTATCCATAGTACAAGAAGCAGACAGGATATCCTATCCAAATCTTCTCATTGAGTTAAGTGAAAGTAGCTATATATCTATCCTAACAATTCTGTCTATATAAATACAAAATGGTCCTTCCTTTGTAGGCCCTTTTTCTGTTTAGTCCTGCCAGAGACGGGTATTCCATTGGCACCTAAACACTATGGGGGTATGAATTCATCCACAGTATGAATTCATGCAAAATACTCCAATGCAGTCTAGCAGTCCAAAATACTAGGGGGTCATCCACAGAAGTTGTTTACTTGAGCCCTTCACAGCTCAGTATATTAATATGGTTTTACCTTATATACCACATTTTTATACTTTTCTACTGGATGGTAAAGGCCAAGATAAAGCAAGACCTATATAACAAGTAATGTAACGTTTTTATCTGATGAGGTCAGTCAGGTACCCTCAAAGTTTATCCTGTAACCCTGTAATGCACTTTGTAGTCCTTTGTCAGTGTCAGCCTTGTGCATGAGTCATGGCCATTGCATGATCAATTTGCTCTCTGTGAAAGCCTAAATGTTTTCTCTCTATGTGACTCTTCATATGCATACTATACATCATTGATCACATTCCTCTGTGGCTCCATAATCTCCTTGATCAGAAAGTTTGTGGCACAACTGAGTTACATTACAGGTTCTCCTATGTCTTATTCTTCAATAACCTTGAAAGGTTAGGGCCAAAATGTTGGGTGACCTTGCAGCCCTTCCTGTTCTCCAATTTTTGATCTGCAAACACAGGTTGGAAACCCTCCAAAAGAGAAGCTTATTATCACCCTGCAACATATGCAGTTCAGTTTAGCCTAACTATCTAAGTATGAGACACCTTAAGTATAACATGGAACAGGTGTTTTCCATCAAGTATTAATATATTAAACTTTAAGTCCTTACAAAATATGGAGAAAAAACAATTTGAAAGATATAGGAATGAACAACTACGTATATTTACACAGAAATGTAGAAAACTACCCATATACAGCATTGTAGCAGGACTGTTCTGTGATTTTTTTTTCCTGCGTCTTATTTTTCATTTATTATCCTTTATTTAAAAAAAGACCTTTTATTTGAAAGACAGTATAGTAATACTTGGTATTTCACAACAAGAAGTACGTATTTAGAAGACCAGAATGACAGGCATTCCAAGCATGACCCTTCTATTACACATTGCTATCTTCAGTGCAGTTGCTTGGTTCACAGGTATCAGCATATAGATAGTCAGGGTGAGAATCCTACCAATTAACTGCTATTTTCAAAAACTTGCTGATGTTTCTCAGGATGCTTGCCTTACCCATCTAGTGCATATAAATGTGTGGTTTCCCAGTTTTCTCCTTGCCCTTTCTTCATTGTCCAATCAAGTCCTCATTTTCCTTTTAATTGTGTTATACCTTTCTATTTGTAATTTTTCTTTTGAGTACTTATACTAGGGAGACTATGTGATATTTACAAATGTGAGTCTGGCTTATTTCACTTAAAAGTATATCTTCAAGTGGCATCCAATTAAGTATGAAGGCTTCAAACTTATCATCCTTTATAACTGAGTAATACTCCATTGTATAAAAATACCACATCTTTTT